>JAREIK010003724.1:1848284-2065784 GCA_029783825.1 Sapria himalayana
ATGCTCACAGTTAGTTCTCTTGGAATTTCAGAAGGGAGTGCGAGAGAGGAGAAAAGAGTGAAACTGTGAAGGAGAGGAGCGCGGGAGAGATAGAATTATAGAAATCGAAATAGAGAGAGAGCGAGGAGTCGGCGAAAAGCAATCCAGAGAGAAGAGTTGAAATAGAGTTCGCATTTCTTTCGCGCTCATCTCGTCTCAACAATGGCATCGAAGCCTGCTCCTCAGCAGCAGCCAAAAGGTGATTGAAAACCTCATTTTCATGGCGATCGAAGCTTTAATCCTTCGTCAGACTTACGCTTAGATATCGTCTAGCTAAACCATGCATAACCTGAACGCGAAAACGTTTTTTTTTTTTGGTTATAATCTGACGGATAAGGTGCAAATTTGTAGAAATCTAAGAGCGTCGTTTCCTCTTCTTCTGGATTTCGCACGCAGAGGCGTGTTTAATAGGATCGATGTTCTTGGAGATCGATTCTGTTAAACATGGCGAATGTAATAGCGCGATCGAAATCTCGTAATCTTTAGGATCGATGTTCTTTGCCTTGTGATTGTTACGCTGAGGCTGATTGTTTTCATTTTCTCCTGTGCCAATTTCTTTTGTTTTGTGTTTGGATTCCCAGAAAATGTATTAATAGATGAAACCAGCAATGGGTTTCTTAATATGTTCTGGATCCCGGTGACACGACTGTGTAATTACTGAACCATTCAGTCGGTGCGATCTTGTAGTTATTGATGTTGGCGTTTCCATTATCATCGTCAATCGGATTTGCAGGCGAAGCAGTTGCAGGCGTCAACAAGCAGCAGAAGAACGCAGTGGCTGGTGAAGGAAGAAACAGACGTGCTCTCGGTGACATTGGCAACCTGGTTCCTGTTCGAGGAAACGACGCTAAGCAGCAGATTTCTAGGCCCATTACAAGGCATCTCTTCTTTGTCTCCTCCCTGTCTCTTGGTCTCTGATACATCTTCTTCCCCTCCTGATTACTTCTCTTAAATGACAGAAGTTTCTGTGCACAATTATTGGCTAATGCCCAAGCTGCTGCCGAAATAGCCGAGCGCAACAAGGTTTCTCCTCCGCTACTTTTTTGATTGTCGCGATTCTCTGGGGTGGGATATTTAGGATCGATTTCTCTCCAAACGCAGAAGCTAGCTTGTGTCAGGCCAGAGAAATTCCATGCCCCGGTGGTTTCTAGGGCTGGTGCAGTTGAAAAAGTAGCTCAGAAGAAAGCCACGTCGCTTGATCCAGGCCCGGTGGAGGTGATTGTGTTGAGTCCGGACACGGTAGAAGTAGCCAAGCTTACCATCCAAGATAAGCCAGAGGAGCAGAAGGGAGAAGAGGAAACATCTGTTAAGAAGAAAGCACCGACGCTTACTTCGGTTCTTACTGCTCGAAGCAAGGTGAGGAGGAGCTGTCGTGCAGGTTTGGAATTCTCACTGTTTTCCTTTCTCTTCTGTCTGATGAGTTCTTGTTTTACACTGTTAAAGTTTGCCTGTGGCGGTGCTGCGAACAAGAAAGAGGAAGCCATTGATATTGATGCGGCTGATGTTAATGACGACCTCGCTCAGGTTGAGTATGTAGAGGACATCTACAAGTTTTATAAGCTCGTTGAGGTACGTTTTCTCTGCTCCACCGAATTTATCACGTGCTCTGCTTGCTGGTAAGCTGAACCATTGCGATCTTGGTGAAGAAGGAGAGCAAGCCGATCAACTACATGGATTTGCAGCCAGAAATCAATGGGATTATGAGGGCGATTTTGATAGATTGGCTAATAGATGTTCATCAGAAGTTCGATCTCTCGGCAGAAACACTGTACCTCACCATCAACATAATCGATCGTTTCCTCTCTGTGCGCACTGTTCCTCGAAAGGAATTGCAGCTCGTGGGAATCAGCTCCACGCTTGTGGCGTCCAAATATGAAGAAATCTGGCCTCCTGAGGTTTGTGCTTTGAGATCGTGGCGGCGTCTTCTTTAATGGGCTGTGCTCGTGCGGATCTACTATTTTATCAGGAGTTTTCTTGCAGGTGAATGATTTAGTATGTATTTCCGATAAAGCTTACTCCCATCAACAAGTGCTGGCGATGGAGAAGACGATTCTTCGAGAGCTCGAATGGACTCTCACCGTTCCTACCCATTTCCTGTTCCTTGCCCGCTTCATCAAGGCTTCTCTTCCCGACAAGGAGGTGGGTGATTGGACTAAATTTGGCATAAGATTTTTGCCTTCGATCGCCATGATTTGGCATAAGTTGTTACATTTTTGTTTTCGATCGGGTATAAAACAGTGTGGGTTTGACTGCAGATGGAGAACATGGTGCATTTTCTCGCAGAGTTGGGAATAATGAACTACGACATTTTAAAGTTTTGCCCGTCAATGGTTGCTGCGTCGGCTGTGTACGCAGCTAGGTGTACGCTGAACAGGATCCCATCTTGGACGGCCACTCTTAAGCTTCACACTGGCTTCGCAGAGAGACAGCTCTTGTAAGTGCCAACATTCGTGCTGCTGCTGCTGCTGCTGCTCTGCTGCTGCTGCTGCTCTGCTGCTGCTGCTGCTCTGCTGCTGCTCTGCTGCTGCTGCTGCTCTGCTGCTGCTGCTGCTTCATCGTCAATAATCATGTTGTTCTTACTGTGTGTTCTTGCTGGCAGGGAATGCGCCGGATTAATGGCAGTGTTGCACTTCAAATCAGCAGAAAGCAAGCTCAGAACAGTGTACCGAAAGTACTCCAATCCAGATAGAGGGGCTGTTGCATTGCTTCCTGCTGCAAAATCCTTACTCCCATCTGACTGTTCTAAATGAAGATGATCATCGTTTTCCCTTTTCCTTTTTTTTTTTTTATTGTGAATAGATCGAAACAACAAATTTGTTGTTACTTAGGCTTGTACCACCCCAAAATTTACCCCCATTTTGTTATTTTTCCGACACTATTTATGATCATCTTTTGTTCGTTACTTCCACACTGTCGTAACTTTGATTATTGTGTGTGTGTGTGAGTATGTATATGTGTATGTATAAGCTATATATAGTATATGTATAAGCTATAGTGTGTATAATTAGTGTGGTTCGAATAAGGGTAGAATGGTAATTTTATCTTTTTCAGAATCATAATTTTTTGTTATTTGATTCGTAGACAATGTGGATTGTGTGTGGGCCGGGGATAATAAAATATAAATTTTGATTCTAGGTTTATTCCACGTGTGTGAATGTGGTTGGACGGGGCCCGGGGTTAGTAAAATTTAGCTTTTTATCTTGAGGAAATTCAAGGTTTGGCCTTGGCTATTGTTTTTTGGTGAATGTGGGGCCAGGGGGGAGTCACGTGGCAATTGGGCAGTGATGTCTAACGGTCATCAGATCGAACGGTAGAAATAGCGGGCAGGGCCAAGGGCAACGGGCAACCTCCCAATAATATCGCCACCCAACATTCTGTGGGCTGTCTTAAATTTCCGTTCGAATTCTGTGATTCGCTTGAAATTTTGAACTCAACTGCGCTGCCGCTCCAGATCTGCGTCTTGCGAGGTCTGCCTTCTTCTTCTCCATCTAGATCTGTTTTTCTGTGGCGAATCTATTAATTCCTCTCCTCTGCGCGCTTACAAATTAAAGGTTCTGTTTGATCTTCGCGCGGATTTCTTGAATCCATCTTTTTCATGAATTTTCAGTCCGTTAGGTTTTCGTCCATGGTTTCGACGAGCACTGACAGAATCTGGTGCTAGAAGAATCCTGTATTTTTCTAGTTTTCTTCTTCTTTTTGATCTGCACTGAACTCTGAGTCTATCGATTTTCAGATCTGGCTCTGATAATGTTCATCTGAATCTAGTTTATTTGGTTGGCAATCCGCACTTTTCTACTGCATTTTTCATGTTATGTCTGCAGCCGTGCCGGTGAAAATAGATTCAATTTTGCTGCACTTTTTTGTTCATCGGAATTCTGTTTGCTGCACGTTTATCATGTTAATTTTTTTCTGCATTTGCTAATTATTGTTCTTCCGGCCAATCTAGCGCTGTAATATGTAAGTGGAAGATCTGTTTCGTCTCTGAATAATTTTCTGACGAGATCCATTTTCTGTTCGATCCTTCCGCATGAATGATAGATAACTGGATGCTTGTTTTGGAGGGAAGATAATGTGGATGGATTCGTGTTAATTGATTCATCTTGATGTGAAACGCAGGAGGGAAAATGCGAGAAATTCTTCATGTTCAGGGTGGGCAATGCGGGAACCAGATCGGCTCCAAGTTCTGGGAAGTTGTTTGTGACGAGCACGGCATAGATCCAACCGGAAGGTACGTGGGGACCTCCGATTTGCAGTTGGAGAGAGTCAACGTCTACTACAACGAGGCGTCGTGCGGAAGGTTTGTCCCCCGCGCAGTGCTCATGGACTTGGAGCCAGGTACGATGGACAGCGTCCGGACTGGCCCATATGGGCAGATCTTTCGCCCCGACAATTTTGTGTTCGGCCAGTCTGGCGCCGGCAACAACTGGGCCAAAGGTCACTACACCGAGGGTGCGGAGCTCATAGATTCTGTTCTTGATGTCGTCCGCAAGGAGGCTGAGAATTGTGACTGCCTTCAAGGTTTCCAAGTCTGCCACTCCCTGGGTGGTGGTACTGGTTCGGGAATGGGCACCCTGCTTATTTCAAAGATCCGCGAGGAGTACCCCGACAGGATGATGCTTACATTCTCTGTTTTCCCTTCTCCCAAGGTTTCCGACACCGTCGTCGAGCCCTACAACGCCACTCTTTCAGTTCATCAGTTAGTTGAAAATGCCGACGAGTGCATGGTTCTCGATAATGAAGCATTGTATGATATCTGCTTCAGAACCCTCAAATTAACGACGCCCAGCTGTGAGTAACCCAAACACGACGATGTGTGTTCCATCTGATCTTTCTTTTTGATCTGATTTTTTGCTTCTGATCTGATTTTTGCTTTTGATCTGATTTTTGCTTCTGATCTGATTTTTGATTCTGATCTGATTTTTGGTTCTGATCTGATTTGTGGTTCTGATCTGATTTTTGGCTTTGATCTTCGTCTTTGATCTTCGTCTTTGTTGGTCGTGGTGATGGTGGTGTTGTTTGTCGCAGTCGGTGATCTCAATCACCTGATCTCGGCGACGATGAGCGGAGTCACCTGCTGTCTCCGGTTCCCGGGGCAACTCAACTCCGATCTACGAAAGCTGGCAGTGAACCTCATCCCCTTCCCTCGGCTCCACTTTTTCATGGTTGGGTTTGCTCCGCTCACTTCTCGTGGGTCGCAGCAGTACCGGTCGTTGACCGTGCCGGAGCTAACCCAGCAGATGTGGGACGCAAAGAATATGATGTGCGCTGCTGATCCGAGGCACGGCCGCTACCTCACCGCCTCCGCCATGTTCCGGGGCAAGATGAGCACCAAGGAAGTGGACGAACAGATCATCAACGTCCAGAACAAGAACTCGTCCTACTTCGTGGAGTGGATCCCGAACAACGTCAAGTCCAGCGTCTGTGATATTCCTCCCAAGGGCCTCTCCATGTCGTCAACGTTCGTCGGAAACTCCACCTCCATCCAGGAGATGTTCCGGCGGGTCAGCGAGCAGTTCACCGCCATGTTCCGCCGCAAGGCCTTCTTGCACTGGTATACCGGAGAAGGAATGGACGAGATGGAGTTCACGGAAGCCGAGAGCAATATGAATGATCTCGTCTCCGAGTACCAGCAGTATCAAGACGCCATTGCCGACGAGGAAGAGTACGAGGAGGAGGAAGGCGACTACCGTGAGCATGGTTGACTTTCGTAAGTCCCTGTTGCATCTCCTTTCCTGCTTTGCCTTGGTTTTGTATTTGTTTCTCTTATCCTATCTAAGGACTGATGTTGTATGATTCTGTACTAATTTTTCTAAGTTTATTCTTGGTTGTTTCCCAATTTTACCCCCAACAATTACTACTTTAATTAATATATTTGTACTTAATACACACACACTCACACACACACACACGGAGAAAGAAAGAGAGAGAGAGATAAATAATTATAAAAAATATAATTAGAAAATGGATAAGGATTTTAAATCTAGACGAAGAAAACTACTGATAATAATTTTTGTATTTTTTTTTTATTTTTTATAAAATTATTTTATTTGCTAATTAATTTAGTTATATTTCATTTATTAACAATATGATATATATATCAGCTCGAGTAGAGTCTAATCTGTTGATTGATATTACATTGGTGACAGAATAAATTAATAAAATATTAAATATAAGGTAAATAATTATTCGAAATATAAATAAAATATTAGGCTTTTTAATTTAAAATATTAAAAGTCTTAAAGAATGGGATAAAAACTATTTCAAACATAATTTTGTTTGAAATAAATATATTGAGTAAAAATATATAAGGGAAATTTATCAAATAAATAATTTTTCAAACGGCCTCGTTATCAAGGAAGCACTGCAAATTACAAAAATCATTTGATAAAAAATACATTAAAAAATATGTTTTTGAATCTAATTTTAATAATTATTTATCTTATATCTAATAGTTGATTAAATGCTAAAATCTTACTAATATGTTTTTTTCCCTTGATTTGAAATCATTGTTAGTATTTTAATTAAAATTTTAATAATTATTTATCTTGTATCTATTATTTGATTAAATCATTTTTTTTTAATAAATAGTTTATACTTGAACAGATAAAAACATATAATTTATTTTGTTCGTATGTTTATTTTTGCTATAATATTGAGTAAACAAAACTAATTTGAAATAAAAAAAAATGATTTGATAATAACTACACATTATACAAAGTAATATTTGATTTTATATAAACTACGCTTAATATTACTCATTATTTTTCGTAAGTTTTTTCATCTACATTTTGAATATCTATAAGTATTATATCACACATTTAATAAATATTTTTCTCATAATTAATATTTGATTTTAAAATCCCAAATAAGTGAGACAAACAATAATTTAATAAAAATTTCCCATCATCCAAATATTATAAACATAAAAAATATTGACTATAAAACTTAATTTTAAAAGAAACTAATAATTTAATAAAAATTATTCATTATCTGTATATAAGTCATTATAAGTATTGTAATTATATTTTTAATTAATTTTTATCTTGTGTATAGCATTTTATTAATTCATTTTTTTTCACACATAAAGAATCTAACAACAAAGCAGTCTATAATGTTTAATAAAATTAAGAGAGACAAAAATAATTTAAAAAAAATTATTTATTATCCAGAGTCTATAATGTTAAAAAATGAATCAGAATTCAAAATAAAATTTTGATTATTAGCAAGTTTTTATAGATATATTTTAAATCATTGAGTATTTCTAAATATAATTTTAATAATTATTTATCTCATATGTAATATTTGATTAACTTATTTTTTGGTTTGGTATATTATATGAAACATCAAAAGTTTATTTTTACGAAAATATTGAGTAAACTATTAAATTGGAGAGATAAAAATAATTACATAAAAATTGGTGATTATTGAAATGTTATATAACCTTTAAAATGATAAAAAATTAAAAATATAAATTTCCTTATTCGTATGTTATTAAAGGAGATATTGAATCATTGCAAGTATCTTAATTATATTTTTAAAAATTATTTATATCGTATCAACAAATTAAAAATATAAATTGGTCATATTATTCTATTTCTATATTATTTCTATAATTGAACTAATTTTTCAAAATATAAAATTCATTATTAGTTAGTTTTTTCACTGAGATTTTGAGTTATTGTAACTGTTCTGGCCATATTTTTAATAATTATTTTTCTAAAATAGCATATTATTCAAAAATTTATTTTAACTAAAATATTGAAAAATAAAACTTAATTTTAAAATTGTCCGAAATAATTTGATAAATATTCCTCGTTGTCTAAATGACAAGACCTTAAAGAAACAAACCAAAGTTCAAAACAATAGTGTTGTTAATATGTTTTAAATCTAACAAATATTTTTATTTTATTTTTTTTTTGTCACAAATATTAAATCTAACAACAAATCAGTCTATACTTCAACTAAGATAACTTATAACTCACATTTATCATAAATAAAATATTATCTCATATTTTGAATCATTATGAGTATTTCTAATTATATTTTTAATAATTATTTATCTCATATTTATCATTTGATTAATTTATTTATCTAGTCTCATAGTTATTTATCTATTTTAAATTATTAACAAAGCCTCTTTTAATAAGTTTATTTTAAATAAAATAATGATTAAGTTATTCAATTCGAGAGAGATTATTATATAAAAATTGGTAATTATTGAAAGGCTATATACCCCTAAAAACTGATAAAAATGTAAAAATATAAATTTCCCTTTTAGTATGTTATTGCCCTAGACTTTTAAAATAATACACAAGCCACAATTTTCGAATTGAATACCAAGCAGCACCAATTTTCAAAACCAACCCACGCGCAACCCAGCCTGAGCTAGCCAAGTTCGGCCAGATCAAAAGAGGAAAGAAGTGCCCATCGGGTGTTGTTGGATCACAAAAAAGTGCACAACAGAGCACTGGGATACATTTGGTTGAGCATCAAACGGATGGTTGCAATTCAAAGGCCATTTGTGAACAACACATCACATCAAAAAAGAATCAATTCTGCTCTTCTCAACTTTCTTCTTCTTCCACCCTCACACGCCCCTCAGTCTCCACCCAGAAACAAGCAAATGGAGATGGGGGCTAAGAAAGAAGATGCTGCAGCAGAAAATGAGAAAGCGAACAAGGAAGAAGACTCCAGGGAGCTATTCCTAGAGTACAAGGTAAAGCCAATGTTCTGCCTAGACGATCAGTTGCGTCGCCATTAATCTTGTTCAATCTTACATTTCAGACATGGGTTTTCAAGGTTTCACTTCACTGCCAAGGCTGCTGCAGAGAGGTGAAGAAAACACTCCAGCAGTTGGATGGTACTGCTATCTGTTCTTTGTCTTCTAGTTGTTTTCCAAGAGAGAGAGATATAGAGAGAGAGGGAGAGCTATGCTCAACCTTCTAGTTATTTGCAGGAGTTTACCATGCAGAAGTTGAATTAGCAACGCAAAAAGTGACAGTGATAGCGAACATCAATCTGAAGGCGGAAACAGTGATCAAGAAACTAGCAAAGTTGGGGAAAATGGCAGAGCCATGGCCAGAAAACAGAGACCATGATGATGAAGCAGACGAAGAAACAGTAGAGGAGGTGAAAACAGTGAGCAATCACACAACAGAACCAGACATGGAAGAGGATGGGGAGGTGGGGCTAGAATATGGTCGCCAGACAGGCAGGTGTGGCACACCAGAACACCAAGAAAGCATGGCTAGACGCTGCTGTTGTTCTAGAAAAGAAGAGCAGAAAAGGAGGAATTTTATCAGCAACCAGAGGGCAGTGCATGGGTGCAGTTCGACGAGCCATAGCCAGCTGCATCAATTGGTGCCAACCATGCATGCAGTGAGCTACAACAAGGCATACCCTAACTGGAATTACAGCCCTCCTCTCTATTGGCCACAACAATCAACTGGCGGTCATTTTCTATCAGACATGGAGGTCAAGTCATCAAGCGAGGAAAATCAAAACACATGCTCTATAAATTAAATTGATGAGCTACAGTTGCATGTGCGTGTAGTGTTGCAGAAGCGATCACAAGGGAAATCAATGTTTGAAAGAGAAGCCATATTATGGAAACAGCATGCCAAACCCAAATCAAAGGAATAACTAGAGATTTGATGGAAGATCAGTAATGAATTGCCCAAAAAAACCCATTTCAAAAGCATACACCTACACAAGATCGATCGAACAAGTTTAAATGCACACACACACATGTGCATGTACGCATGTGCATGTGCACATGTGCATGTACGCAAGTGCATGTGCACATGTGCACACCCATGCACGAACAAAGGCAAACACACGTGCACAAACACACACATATGCACACCCACACACAAACACATGCACGCACAAAAACTAAGCCATATTATGAAGTCATGGCAAGGAAATGGTCACTTGTTGAGTTCTGTCAGCTTCGCCTGCCAGAGCCTATCAAGAGAGCTGTCTGCATCACCCTGCAAAATAGAGTGTAAGCAAGAATTGTCTTGAAAAATATGATTGCACTTTTTCTCTCTCTATGCCTCTCTCTCTCTCTCTATGCCTCTCTCTCTCTCTCTATGCCTCTCTCTCTCTCTGACTACCTCCCTCTCTATCTCTCCCTGTCTCTCTCTTGGTCCATCCCCTCTCTCACCATACCCACCTTCTCATTGTTAAAACTTGAAGCATAACAAGAATGAAATAATCTAGAAAATATCAACTAGCTAAAAAATCAATAAAATAATTATAAAACATCATCACAATATCATTAATCGATGATTTTGAGATCAAGCACGAGAAAAAAAGCATTAGGGTTTCTTTTTTCTATATTATTCAATTATAAATAAGCAAAAAAAAAATAAAAAAGTAAAAAATAATACTCAATAAAAAAATGAAATAAGCAATCAATAATTTATCAGAATGACAATTTGTTGGGATAATTGTGATAAAGTACAATTATGATATGGATACACTTAAAAATGAACAATTTTGAAAAAGAAAAAATTCTCTTAAATACTAACTTGAATGAAAATGTAAAATCATAAAATTAAAGCTAGTGTTAAAAATGAATTAATATTTAAATATATAAATTTGACATCGTAATTGTGTCACATTGAATAAATATATGAAATAATATTTACATTTAGCTACTATTTTATTTTTATAATTCTTATAACATTTATGGACTCACCGAAACAACAACCCTTCTACTCTCTCAGAGATTTTTTTTTTTCATATTTTTTGAAATTTAGCCTAAATTATATGCTTTTTTTTTTACTTCTATGACTATTTATTTTTTTTACTACTCACTCAACCACTAAAGTGCAATTCAACATCCCATTATTTATTAAAAAACATGCATATAAAATACCGTCTTATTCACGCACGCAAAAAAAAAATCAAAAAAAAAAAATTCTAATCTTACTTAAAATTATCAAGAGGAGCACAAATAACAACAAAATTAAGTTGTTTAAAATATAATTAACAACAAAATTAAATTTCTGAAAATAAATATTAAATATCGAAAAATCAACAAATATAAAAAGAACAATGTTAAATATTTTATCATGAGCCATAATATTCAAAAAAAAAAAAAAAAAGAAATTATTATAAATATAAAATAATTATCTGTGATACAATATTTTGCTCAAGTCAATAACTCAACAATCTAAAACTATAACTATATATATATTATTTTCTTTATATAAAAAATATGTACAAATTTCTCTCTTGTAAAGATCATGACATATAAACTAGATGAGAACCTATGAATACGTCCGATAGTCAACCTACATATCGTGACAATCAATAGTTCTCTGAATCTCCACCCTAGAAATAATTCACAACCAAAAAAAGTAATAAAAATTATTTTTTTTTATAAAAATTCAAATAATATTTATTTTGCTAATCAAATATGTAAATGATATTCTAATTATAAAAGAAGATTAATTAATAATAGCTTATCTTAGTGAATTTGAGCATCTTCAATAATAATTTTTGATGAATGACTTGTAAGAGATTACATACTTTCTTATGATTAAGATAGCTCATAATCAAACATATATTATTTATATTATTACTAAGTAGTAAGCTTTATATAATCTCTTAGAGATTAATCTTTTATATAGAGCTAGGTATTTATCTTTCATATGAGATGAATTTCTTATTTTTACTTATCTAAAAACTCACTTAAGAATCCACCCATGAGAAGAGAGAGAGAGAGAGAGAGAGATGGAGATGGTCAATAATTAGTTTTTATATTATGATAAAACTCTATTTTATTAATCATTTATACCAACATGTACATAACAAATTAATTTTAAAAAATAAATTTTTTTTAAAAAAATAGTATTCTAGTTGAAAGAGCTGATAACCTTCAAATCAAATCTTACATCCAAATGAGTTTGATAGCCAAGGACTCGATGTTTGTTCTAAGAAAATAGAACATGTACATTCTATTTGGATCAAAATCACCTAAACGAATAAATGATTTTATAATTAGCTCTTAGGATCTATATATTTTGATTTTTCGCTAAAAAAAAAATAAACTACACTGAATATGTTATTACTCAAGCATTAGCATAGACATATCTTATGAAATTTTTTGTATTTTTCTTTATCAGATCCAAGTCTCCACTTGAGTTAACATAATGTCTAAATGAGTGTCAATGATGATAAAAAAAATAATTTCTCCACCCTAAATAAACTCTTTAAGTATTAATATAAATATTTTTCACATGAATAATAGCAATGATGATAATATAGATAGTATGCAAGGGTGATTTATTGCAAAAAAAAAAAATTGACTACAAGGATATATTTTCTCAAATACTTATCTTTTATAACATTTCACAATTAGATTTACTAAGTACAGATAAAAACTATTTTTTTTTTTTTGTGATTTTGATGTCAAAATACATATGAAGCAAACACCTAGCATTCAACACCATTCAAAGTACTTGGGAATTTGTAGAAGATTGAAGACCTAATTTAACTTTAAGTAGTTTGAATGAGATTGATTTATAGAAATGAGAGACAAGGGCAAGGGGAGAGGGGAGAGGGCAATGGGCAAGGACAAATTAATAATTTTATTTAATAAATTATCGAATTTAGTATAATTTGATAATAATATTGATTAATAAATAGTTTGCAATTAATAAATAATATTTAATTAAAAATAAAATAAAAAGAAGATAATTTAATAAATTTAAAATAATATTTTAATTTGAAAATTTAATAAAATTATTTAATTAATAAATAATTTTAATTATAAAATATTTCATATTATTTATTAATAAAAAAGTAATATTTCATACTAATTATTAATGAAGAATAAATTTTAATTTTTAATTTTATAATGATACAATTATTTTAGATTTAATATATTAGAAAATATTTATTAAAATATTTCATATTATTTTATTTATTTTTAATATATTATAATTTATATTGAAATTTTTTATTATATTTATAGTCAATGATCATCTTTAAATTATAATTTATATATTTTTAATTTTTTATTTTGTTTTATATATTTTAAAATATTAAATAATTATATATTGAAAAACTTAAAAAACTAATATCTCGAGGCTTGATCTTCACCTCACGAACACAAAAATATCTCACTTTACGCCTTCCCCATTTAAAACGTTACTCTAAGCAGGACAGGGCCAAGCATGATTTCATACCTAGCCCCTAAGGCTATCCCAAGCTAGCCTAGGTTAAAGGAATGGCATGCCTTTAGATAGGAGGCTTGGAGTAGGGCCCCTGACCCTATTTGCCAAGCCTATGACCCTTTGGCAAAAAACATAACATTTTTTAAAAAGGTGTTTGCACTTCACGTTACTCTATTAAATCTTGCATGAACCTACACCATTAATCCAATCAACATTTCTGTTCATGCTGGCTGTGCCGAACAGATCAGGTTGTGTCATGAGTCATCACGTGGGTTGGTGTTCCTTAAGCCAGGCATGTCTTTTTCAGATCGCCTAGGCTATTTGACACCTTGCAAACTCATGAAATTTGTAATGTCGTGTATGATACAAAAACTAAGACCAACTCTACCAACTTTGAAACTGATGTTTAAAAATTTATTTAATCAATCCTCCTTCATCCTATGATTGGGTGCTATCATCAAATGCTTCAATATAACACAATTTCATAGCACATAGCTTTCATATAACCGAACAACAAAAAGTGCAACATTAACAGCAAAGCATGTGTTCAAAGCTTCAAAAAAATAACTTTAATATAATTCCAAGCGACAACTAAATATTGTTGATCTTAGAGCCCAATATGAAATGAACGACACAATCACAACTTGGATAGAACACATGAGACTTCTAGAAAAATAATGTACAAGGAACGGACATGAAATGAAGCAGAATGCAAAACCAACAATTGAGGCAGTGAGGCAAGGGAGGACATAAAATATTACACATACCAAGCTAAAAATGTCAAACATGCAGGGCCGGGCCAGCTGGCCTCGGCACGGCACGGTTCGGCCGTGCCCGAGCCGGTGCCGTGCAGAGGCAAACTAGGCCTTGTGCCAGACCAGGCATGCCCCTATACCAAGGCATGTAAGAACGATTACTCGGCACGAGCCGAGAATCACCCTGAGACCCTGATAGATCCAAAAATTCCATCGGGGCGTCAGGCCCCTAACCAGACCCATAGTTTTTTCGACCCAATTCCGAGTCCATCACAGCAAGGGTGAAATTAAAAAAAAAATTGAATATAAACCATTGGATTTCACCTCCAACAGCTTTAAGGCAGAATCCGATGGTACACATGATTTTGTTCCAAATTAATCATTAAAAATTAATAAAAATTAATAAAAAATAAAAAAAATTAAAAAAAATTATTGATCTATAAAACCCCTCTCTAAAATTTATGTTTTTCAAATATATAAATCATCTAAATTCTGTTTCTCTCTCTCTTGAATTTCTCTCTCAAGAATCAAGATTTTGACTCGGCTTTTGGGCCTCACAACTCAGGCTCAACTTTGATTAGTGTTTGGATTTTAGATTTATGGTGCACGTGCTTTACGTTACTTTACAGATATTTCATATTTTTTTAATTAGTTAACTCTTAACTATTAACTTAATTTTAAAATTTAATTAATGTTTCACTCTCTTTCTCTACTCAACTCTCTAGTTTAAAAAATAATAAATAATAATTTAAATAATAAAAATAAAATTAATTTAAATTTAGAAAATAAAAAACAAAAGTAAATATCCGAGACTACCAAAATTTTAAGAATATTGATAAAGAATAAGCACAGTACAAATATTATAAAAAAATTTTAAATTGTAAAATTTTATTTGGTCTGGACATCTTAAGAGGTTTGTCAAACTATACACCAAAAAATATATAATATATTAGATCCTAGGCAAATTTTACTCAACAATAAATTTTTTGAGGCTGAATCCAGTTCAATCTCAAAGTTTATCCCCTTCATATACCACAACAAATTGAGAAGAAAGTGCATGGCCAAACTGATCACTACAACAAATCTTCCAATTAGATTTTTTAAAAATCCAAAGATCAATTAGTATCATATAAATATTTTTTCAATTTGTATATCATAGGATTCTTATGTCTATATCTAAAAATAACATAATAAAATATTATAAGCTAAAAAATAAATAATAATTAATGAATATAAAAATTATAGTTGATTAGTGTCTGTGACGTCCAATATATAAACAAGTCTCAATGATACATATTATGCATGATTCACTGCCTACTATATATATTCAAAATAAATTCTAAATAAAAAAATTTAAGATTCTCTAAGATTCTTTATCCTCATAATAACCCGATTATTTTTGAGTGTAAAAAAATCTTCAGTAAATATATAATTTAAAATAAAATTTTTAATATTACATTTGATAAAAGATCTAATAATAAAATAACAATTACATGTTTGTTAAAATTAGAGACAAACCATTAAAAAAAATTTTAATGTTAGATACATATGTCGCATGATTAACCTAATTATAAAAACAAAAAAGAAGATATGTTCTTGTACGTTAAAAAATATACATAACTTATTAAAATAAATTTGTATACCTTATAAATAACAAAAATTTAGCAGTCTCTGTTTATTTGTAAATCTTTAGAAGAAAAAATTCCAATTAAATATGAGATACCATTGAAATTATACTTACCTGATATTGAAGTTATGTGTTAAATACAAATATTTAATATCCGACTAAGTAAATAGTAAGAATGACAAACTTATTATTATAGATACTGACTAGGCTATAAAACTTTTATTTATATAATTTTTAAAAATTTTTTATAACACGACAAATATATGTTCATTGATTTATACTCTTACAACTTATATTGCAATCAGATGCATATGCAAAATTAATAACATATTTATAAAATATCGAAATGACTTGATAATTAACAATATAATTATAATAATATAAACTAAGTATTTAAAGTATTAATCTATCATTTTATTTTTTTATTATATGACTACCTGCATGAATCCTAGAATTAAAGTAAAAGAAATAGATAATATTTTGACTTATATTTTCTCATGCATGAACCTAGAAGAATCACCTCAAAATTCATTTACAATAAGTAAACAAAACTTTTTACATACTTTGATATGATGTATGATGATAATATTAATGAGATTCTAAGTAAAGATATATTTATCATATTCAGAGATAATAATTTTTTTATTTAGTTAGCAAGAAAAAAACAAGATAGACCATCAAAAGAAAAACAAGATGTCTTTGTACTTAGATACTAATTATTAATCAATCTTATCACATTCAAATAATAACAATCTTGATATATTATAATGATTAAAATCATATGCATTAATCTTTCCCATGCTATCTAAGATGATATATAATCTACTATTTTTTTGTTGTCAACCATAATATCAAAGTCAATTTTTTTATTACAATAAATATAATTTCAGATAAAAGATTAATATTAAATCTTGATATTATTAAGACTTTAGCATGCATAAATAATTAAAAAAATTCAAGCTTAAATATTCAAAATCATATTATGACTACAATAAAAGTAATTGAGTTAATTACTAAAAATAAAATATATAATAGTGATTTTTATATTAAGGATGATAATAATATAATGATAAATGATTAATGATATTGCTATTTGACGCCTGACAATTAATAATTTCCAGATTACAACACTTAAGTTATGTTTATGACTAATTCTAACTTTTAATTTCGATGTACTTATTTTTATTTGTATTATATTTAATTTTGCTTGACTTTATTATTTGTGTTTTAGACTTTCTATGTTTATTTAATTTTTAATTATAAATAATACTTAAAAATTAAAACTTAAATAATTTTTTTATTTTCATTTTGTATTCAATTTAAAATTTTATTTATTTAAGTTTTAATATTTTATTAATTCATAATTAAATTCTAATTCTAAATACTAAAAAGTAAATAATTAACATTTAAAAAAACTTTTAAAGTATTAGAAATTTATAATTTATAATTTATAATTTATAATTTTTTAAATATGAACTAATTAATTATTACATAAAAAATATAATATAATTTTTAAAAATTATTACATTTTAAAAACCAGCCCGTAGAGGCCCAACCCAGCACAGTATCATAACCAGATGAGCCTATGAACTATGTCGGGCCTAAAAAAACCAGGCAATGCCAGGCACAACAGAGCACGATAGCTCGGTTGGAAAATCAAATCAGGCCATGCTAGGCCAAGCCAATGACACCTCTAGACCAAACTTTATGAACTCATTTAAAATTCACAGTGATTGCTTTCATAATCATGAAGCCCACAATTGCTATGACACAATCACAGAGAACAATTGAAACTACAACACAGAACAACTATCTACAAGTGTGCTAAAGCAGCACATGCGCTTCAATGACCAAACGCAAGAAGTGACCAAGACTAGAGTTGATACTTGAAAAACATGCACGAGAGGAGATAAATGTATTCATTCAACACCTGAATTAATGTGCCAGATATATAATACAGTCATGTGCGTGCAAATACATATACGAAGACAGAATACAAGTTAAAAGAATAAGTAAATAAAGAAAATTTACATCTCAGTGGTCAATTAAAAGATAAGTCATGAGATGAAATAAAACAAAAACAAATTCCATGCATATTAAACGACTGAGTTAAGTGCAAATTTTGTAATGCGGGTGGCCTTTATCTTGTAGCAATTATAATGAACAAAATCAACACTTCCAATTCACCTCACAATTGCAAACAAACTATTTTGCTCACTGAGGGTTCCACAAACAAGGTCGAGTTAAGATAATGGACAAACTGATTTCAGCCCCAAAAGAAAGAAATAATGTTTGTCATGAAATTCATGGTAGTTTGTCCCATGATGAGGCTTAAATCAAGAAAAAACCCAATTGTGCTTCCTTTGCAACTCTATTAACCATTCTTTGCACACCATAAACTCTCATCGCTGTCTCTCTAATGTGTAAAAGCCATACTTTTCAGAATGTTTAATTTTAATTAGATATAAAAAGCATTAACTATGAGTGGGAGCAAACCAGAGTGCATTAAGACCCAATGATGTGCGTCAAGAACAAACCAGACATCAAATTTTACATGGGTGAGAAACAATAAAACATCCAATGAAAGGGTTGGCAGTGTATAGATGCGATATTAATGGATAAATTGGATAAAAATCATGTGGCAGACTAAATATCAATCTGATCGTCCTTCTAAACCTAGATTCGTTTAGATTCTCTTCATTTAGAACGAATGAAAGACTGTCAGTTGCTAACAAAAAATATTCCCCCAATTCAACCATTACCAAACGAAATATGATTAGACAAGATAGAAGTGCTTGTAAACGGAAACAAAACGTTCTGTGCTGACAATCTGAACAAAAACATTCCCTAGATTCATCAGTGAACATGACGAGATAAACTAGAACAGAAACAAAATGCAAAAAGCATAACTCAGAAGAATGGTATTCAAACGACAGGATGCGACAATACCTGTGCGCGAATAAAACCGCTAAGAGCAAAGGTGGTGAAGTTTCCCATATATCTTCCATCTTCATCGAGATGACCAATATTAATCTGAACGGAGGCATGATCTTTGGCTGTTATGAGCCTGTTCGTGGCAGAGCTACACCAGAGCAGCAAAAAATGTAATTCAATTTCTAACAGAAACAAACAAGCCATAGAAGTAGTATTGTTATAAGAGAATAAGTTTACCATTTCCTAGGGATGTACAAATCGGTGATGACACCCTCGTCGTTCTGCATTTTGGCAGCAAGAGCTATGTTAGGAACGGGATGACGATGACGACGACGACGCAGGGCTATGCATTTTTGGCAGCAAACCCTAATAAGAATGTTATATATAAAATAAAATATGTTTTAGAAAAAATTATTTAGAGTTTTTCAATTTTAAAAAATAAAAAAAAAATAAATACATTATTTTTAATACAATAACCATGAAATATGTACGATAAAAAATACATTTCAATTTCGAAATTATAAAATTCGCCTTCGAGCATCATCATAAAAAGATAAAGTTTTCTAAAATACTTATATATTAGTTGTTTTTTATTTATTTATTTATATATATATATATATATGTATAAACATATATAAATATTTACAAATATATATATGCGTATATAATTATATAGTAATATGTATTAAGTTATATAAATATTTTTTAACAATTATAAACATATAAAAATGAATATAAACACATATAAATACTTATAAACAAATGTAAACTTACATAAATATTTATAAATATTTATAAATATTTATAAAATTACATAAATATTTATAAACACATTAAAGTGTTCTCAACAAATATTATGTATTTATATTAGCTCAACCAATATTATGTATAGAGATAGAATAGAGATATCCTAATGGCATATATGGTTGTTGTCATTGTTGAGTCCATCCCAATGGTGATGCTCTCAAGACTATCATCTCGGTATGTCACTGCTAAAATAATAAATTATCTCTGCTTGAAAGTTATTTATAATTCAATATCTTTTAGTCAACTTCATCAATAGCACTTGATGGTTACTTTATGTGTATTTTCTTATTCTTTGATTTTGGGTATCATAAAGACCATATATTTACATAGTTTATAAGTAATTATATTTTTGGCTTTGTGAGCACCATACTCACATGATTAACATATGTTTCTTGTTTAACTGGTGGGAACCATACAAATAAATATGACTCACAATGGCTACTACCATCTCGTGAGTCACAATATACTCACATATGTCCTAGGGATTGTCCATCACCATTCTCTTTGGTGGTGATGAGATTCTCACGCTAAAGGTGAACCTCTTAAAAAAATATTCTAAATAATATTCATCTAAATAAAAAACCATGTCTTTTAAGATGGATAAAATTGATGAACTTGTCAAAGTATTCATGCTTATGACTTCATGAGCACTGTACTTGTAATGATTAACATATCCAAATTTCATATTTCAAAGGATGGGTTTATCTCAAACATTGAAGCTGGAAGGGCTGTCAAAACCTTTCAACCATATGCATAAATGAGCCTTATAGTTTACTTATCACTAACCATAACGACAAACTTCCACAAACTTACCAATATTAAAAATCCTAGTTTAAGTTTTATTTAATCACCATCAACAAACATCCATAACACATTATCAATAAAAACCATTCATTAATAACAAATAAAACTATTGTCATATCACATATATCAATTTACACAAACTCTTGATCACATATTATTTTGATAAAAAATTATATATTACTCAGGAGATGAGAGATTTGAGAATCATGGTTATTAACCTTAGAGATTTCATTAAATCTCATATCCCTTGCTTGCTTGTAGAAATACCTATGAAGTGTAAAATTTACCCTAGAGTTTGATAATTAATCATGGATTTGCTTGTTGTATGGAGGGAGAGGAAGAATAATTGAGATAGAGATCCCTAAATTTTTTTACCTTGCATTTTTATACTGCCTAATGTTGCATCACTATGAGTATGATGTTCTGACTTTCAAAAAAAAAAAGACATAATTTTGATGAATATTTCTTATGTTTGAGGTCGTGGCTCTATAAAATGACTATGACTTTAAAATAAATCCCAAACTTTTTGTAATACAAAATGACGACAATGGCAATGACCACTACCTGGACTTAATGCTTCTATAGCACAAAGTTGTGCTATAAAATGACTATGACTTAATGCTTCTATAGCACAAAGTTGTGGTATTGTAAAGTGGTCACGACTTTGTTATTTGTCTTATTATCATTTATAAGAATTCATAGCACTAGAAAATATCATGGCATAGTGAAGGACCTCTCACATTATTATATCACTATGGCAGTATAAAAGAGTCACGACATTGGTTAAGTCTTTCTTAATTATTATATAGTTGTGACATATGAGAAAGTCTCTCTTGTGTATCATTGGCCAAAGTGCTGGGAAATGGCCATTGCACAAACTTTTCCCATCACATATTTCAAGTGTTGACTGCACTATGGGTGGTTGCGACAATTACTTTCACTTATGTCATACATCATATTATGACAGCACTGCAAAGATGTCATGGCATTGGTAATTATGCCATATTATATATTTATACACTAGTATAAAAAATTATTTTATTACTAGTTTCCTAGTTTGTCATGGAAATAGAATCTTTCAACTTCTTATAAATGAATAAAAATCTACATTGTAGTAGCATTGAATTATGTAGAAAATAATTTTTAATTCTTCAAAATAACAACAACAATTCATGTCATTTTTTGTTTCAATATTCTTTAAGAAAATAGTGTTTTATTGTAGTTACTAGAAAGAAATCATATTGCAAGAGAAAGAAAAAGGCCAATAAATAGAGAGTGTGAAAGAAAAAATGTAGTGTTTTATCTTTATTCTAATATTTTATTAATTTATTTTTTTTTCATACATATAAAATCTAGCAACAATCTAGTCTAGACTTGAATTAAGATAACTTATTACTCGTATATTTATCATAAATACAATAATGAGTACAAAAATAGCGTTAGAGAGAGAAAAATAATTTCATATAAATTATTCATTATCCAATGTCTACAATGTTAGAGATAAGAATCAAAATTTAAAAGAAATTTTTGATTATTAGCAAATTTATATAAATTTATTTTGAATTATCGTGGATATTTCTAATTATATTTTAAATAATTATTTATCTCTTATGTAATATTTCCCTAATTCTCTTTCTTTTTTGTGATACATGTATTATGAATGATCAAATTTGCCTTAACTAAAATATAGAGTGAAGTATTCAGTTTGAGAGAGAAATAACTATATAAAAATAGGTCATTATTGAAAGGCTATATATTGAATCAAGATATTGAATCATTATAAGGATTTGAATTATATTTTTGATAATTATGTATATCATATAAACAAAATTAGTTTCTACTTGAACTATCATGTCATGTTATTTATATGTTTATTTTAACAAAAATATAGATAAAATAAAAAAAGAAAATAATGATCTGACAACAATTTTCATTATGAAAAGCCTATAACCTTCATAAATTGAACTTATTTTTTAAAATATAAAATTTATTATTCGTTAGTTATTTCACTTAGATTCTGAGTAATTATAAGTATTCTAATTATATTTTCAACAATTATTTATCTAACATAGCTTATTTTAACTAGAATATCTAGTATAAAATTTCATTTTAAAAGATTCAAAAATAATTTGATAAATATTGCATATTGTCCAAATGATAAAACCTTGAAGAAACAAACTAAATTTCAAAAGAAAAAATTATTTCTAATAAGTTTTAACCATAAATTTTGAATTATTATACGAATTCTAATTATATTTGTGATAATTTTGTATTTAATATCTATTATTTTATTAATTCATTTGTTGTCGCATGTATAAAATCTGACAACAAATTAGTCTATACCTAAACTGAGATAACTTATAACTCTTATATTTATTTTGAATAAAATAATGAGTACAAAAATAATTTTAGAGAAACAAAAATAAATTGATAAAACTTATTCATTATCCAAAGTATATAATTATCTCATATATTGAATTGTTTAGGGTATTTCTAATTATATTATTAATAATTATTTATCTCATATTTATTATTCGATTAATTTATTTTTGTAATACATGCAATATGCATCATCAAATTTGTCTACACTTGAACAAACAAGGCAAATTTTTATTAGTTTATTTAAACTAAAATATTGGGCAACATGTTAAATTTAAAGGCTATATAAGCTTAAAAAATGATAAAAGTTCAAAACTATAAACTTCTTAAATAGCATGTTACTGATATAGATATTGAATCATTGTAAGAATTATATTTATATTTTTAATAATTACTTACAGATTAGTCAATAGTTGAAGCATAATGTCATATTATTTATATGTTTGTTTTGACTAAAATTCAGAGCAAAAATGTAATTTGAAGAAAAACAATAGAATAATGACTTCACAAAAATTATTCATTACGCAAAGGCTATAACCTTCACAAATTGAACTATTTTTTTAAAATAAAAAATTCATTTTTAGTTAGTTTTTTCCCTTAGATTTTAAGTTAATATGAGTATTCTAATTATATTTTTAATAATTACTTTTCTAACATTACATATTATTCATCAGTTAAAAATATTTTTATAATTATTGTTAATTGTCCAAGTGATAAAACTTTAAAGAAGCAAAATAATGTTCAAAAGAAAAAATTATTGCTAATAAGTTTTAATAATTAAATTTTAAATCATTTCGAGTATTCTAATTATATTTTTAATAATTTTTTATCTCATACATAATATTATATTGATTTATTTGTTGTCACGCATTTAAAATCTAATAAGAAATCAGTCTACAATTGAGCTAGGATAACTTGTACCAAGTACAAAAATAATTTTAGATGGACTAAAATAATTTGATAAAAATAAAATAATAATACAAAAGTTTATAATAATCTCATATTTGGATTCATTGTGAGTATTTCTAATTATATTTTTAATAATTATTTGTCTAATATTTATTATTTTGTGATGCATGAAATATGTATCATCAAATTAGTTTATGCCTGAACTAACAAAGCATATTTGTAAAAGTTTATTTTGACTAAAATATTGAGTGAGACATTAAATTTTAGGGAGAAAAATAATTGTATAAAAATTGGACATTATCAAGACGTTATATAACCTTAAAAAATAATAAAAATTTAAAATATAAGTTTTTATATTTGTATGTTATTGACCTTGATATTGAATCATTACAAGTATTCTAATTATGTTTTTGATAATTATTTAAATCATTATCTAAAAAATTAGTTTATACAACTATTCTAATTATGTTTATACAAATATTATAATTGGACATTTTCTAACTACCATGTTGTATTATTATTTTTATATTTATTTTAACTAAAATATGGATCAAAAATGAAATTAAAAAAAAAAATAGAATAATGATTTGACAAAATTATTCATTATGCAAAGCCTATATACCTTCATAATTTGAATTAATTTTTCAAAATTTAAAAATCGATATTAGTTAGTTTTTTCACTTAGATTTTGAGTTATTATATGCATTCTAATTATATTTTTAATAATTATTTTTCTAACATAGCATATTATTCATTGTTATTTTTAACTAAAATAATGATTATAAAACTCAATTTTAAAATAATCATAAATAATTCGACAAATATTACTCATTATTTAAATGATTAAACCTTAAAGAAACAAACTAAAGTTCGAAAGAAAAAATTATTGCTAATAAGTTATTAAGATATATATTTTGAATAATATTAAGTATTCTAACTATATTTTTAATAATTTTTTATTCTGCATCCAATATTTTATTAATTCATTTTTTGTCACACGTATTATATCTAACAACAAATCAGTCTATACTTTAATTAAGATAACTTATTACTCGTATATTTACCTTAAATAAAAGAATGAGTACAAAAATAAATTTAGAGAGAAAAATATTTTGATAAAAATTATTTATTATCCAAAATCTATAATTATCTCATATTTTGAATCAAGGTGAGTATTTCTTATTATATTAATAATAATTGTTTATCTCATATCTAATATTTAATTAATTTATTTTGTCGTGATGCATGTAATATGGATCATCAGATTAGCCCATATATGAACTAGCAAAGTATATTTTCATTAGTTTATTTTAACTAAAATAATGAGTAAAATATTAAATTTGAGAGAAAACTAATTATAAAAATATTGGTCATTATTGAATGGTTTTATAATCGTACAAAATGAGAAAAAAATTAAAATATAAATTTCCTTATTAGTAAGTTATTGAACTAGATATTGAATCATTACAAATATTGTAATAATATTTTTGATAATTATTTATATCTCATGAACAAATTAATCTATAATTGAATTATCATGCCATATTATTTATATGTTTATTTTAACTAAAATATGGAGCAAGAATGTAATTTGAATATATATATATATATATATATATATATATATATATAATAATGATTTGATAATATTATTCATTATGTAAAGCCTATAACCATAAGAAATTACTCAATATCTAGATATCTAAATGATAAAATATGGAGCAAGAATGTATCACGTATAAAATTTTAAAAGAATCAAAAATAATTTTATAAAATTACTCAATATTTAAATGATAAAATCATATAGAAAAGTAGCAGAATTTAAAAAGATATGTTTTTTACTAATAAGTTTTTATACCAATATTTTCATTATTTAATATTTTATTAATTCATTTTTTATCAAATACAATTTTATCAACAAATAAGTTTGTACATAAATTGACATGACATATTACTTATAAGTATAATTCAACTAAAATAAAGTGGACAAAACATAATTTAAGAGGCAACAATAATTTGATAAAAATTATTAAATATCAAAGGTATATAATATTAAAGAATTGAACTAAAATTAAAAAGAAAAACTTGCTTATTAGCTAGTTTTTATACATAAATTTTGAATCATTGTAAGTGTTATTATATTTGCATTAATTATTTTTCTTGTAAATAAAATTGGATTCATTCTTTTTTTTTTTTTGCACATACAATATGTATCAACAAATTAATCTATATTTGAGCTAACATGTCATATTAATTATAAATTTGTTTTAGTTAGAATATTAAGCAAGAAATTGAATTAGAGGGAGAGAGAAACATTTCATCAAAATTGTTTTTTTATTCAAATACTTAACATAAACAATCGAGCCAAAATTCAAAAATATAAAATCTTTTTTTCTAATGTTTTTTTTTCATTTAGATTTTGGGTCATTGTGTGTATTCTAATTATAGGCTTACATATTTAACTTCATATTTATGGGGAGTGTTATAAAGAAACAGAATGAAATAAAAATAAGAAAAATAAGAATTATTATATTTGACTTGATTAGGCCTACTTATCAAGAAGGCCACAAATTGTAACTCTGAGAAAACTAAATGTTATGGGAAGAAAGTCAAATATTTTACATAAATAATAGTCATTCATTTCAAAGTAATGGTCATTCACTACAAAATATTTATAACACCCCCTTGAATAACCATAACATTAAAGAACATGCCTCATTAAAATTTTACTAGGAAAAAAAATACACGTACTTTGTTATGACTGCCTCATTAAAAACCTTGCCAATAAAATCCAGTGATATAAAACCTGGACAAAGAAAAAAAGTATAGTGCACTAATATCCAATAATGTTCCCCCTCAAGTCAATATTCTTAAGCTAGCTCATTCCAATCTTATATATTAACTTTTTGAATGTTGAGGTTGGTAGTGACTTTATAAATATATCTTCTAGATTATTACTTGATCATATTTGCTGAACATCAATTTCATCATTCTGAAAGATACCTAGGTAGTTAAAGACACCTCATTTATGATATAGCTTTATGCGGATCTGAAAGATATCATGCATCTGCATATCTGAGTTGTTTTGCATTGACTTGTTTGAGTAGAATAAACTCATATCTGTTGTTCCATTGAGATGGTGTAATATATGTTTGATACATTTCTAATATCTTCTCATTGGAACTAAATTTTACCTGGCTAATAAATTTATAGAAAAAACAATAACAAGTAATGTAAAATTAGTAAGATATTATAGTGCGCCCATGTCACTAAGACATGGGACTTTATGACCAAGTAATTGTCCATATTTTTCACAAGGTCGAAATGAGTCAATTTTCATATTAAGTGATCGAACAACCTTTAGAGTAGCTTAATGGATCTGCTTTATCCATATTAAAATACTTCAAAATTTTCTCGATATATGTCGATTGATTAACCAACACTCCATTTGAAAAATATTCAATCTGTATCCCAATATAAAATATTGTTTATTCCAAAATCTGTCATTTCAATTTTTCTTTAAATATTCTATTTTTTTGAGCTCTACAAGAGTTCCAACAAGATTTAAATCATCAACATAAACAATAATAATTGCAAATATTATTTTTGATTTATTGATAAAAATACATTTAACATATAGGATTATTTACATACCATTCTTTTAGCAAATATTCACTTAGCTGATTGTATCACATGCATTCGGATTGTTTTAATCTATACAAAGATCATTGCAACTTTAATGAGTACATGGTACGAGGCTTTATACTAACTGCTTCAGGCAGTTTAAATCTTTCAAGGATTTTTATGTGTATATCATTGTCTATGGGTTCATATAAATATGCAGTAATAATATCTATTAGATGTATATCTAGTCCTTCAAATACTTCTAAGCTTATCAAAAATTGAAATGTGTTTGCGTCCATAAGAGGTGAATATATTTCCATGTAGTAAATGCCAGGTCATTGTGAAAAACCTTGGGCCATTAATCATGCCTTATATCTTATGTGTTATTATTCTCATTAAACTTTTATATAAATACCTATTTGTACCTAACATGCTTTAAACTTATAGGAATTTGGACAACAAGTCCAAATTCTTCATACATAGCTTCTTTCCATTTTGGCCAATCATTTAATTGTCTACATTCATTTATATTCTATGATTCATGATCATCATCATTTTGTATGAAGAATTTTATTTTACTTATTGAGATCTAACATTTTATCTCTGTGCACATAACTTATTGAGATCTCATAATTTTTATGTACTTTTGCCTCTTCTGGAGATATTTGTTCATTTTGCACCTCTTTAGGAGTTTTTTGTTCAATATGTGCCTCTACAAGGGTGTTTTATTTTACTTTTGTTCTCTTATTTCAAGGAGCTATGTCTTTTGATCCAATTGGTCTTCCATGCTTCAAGAGTGTTTTAGATTCATTTCTTTTCTATCTTTCAGAGACTTCAATCCACACTCGAGCATTCATTGCTGGGATATGTGACTTTGTCACTTTATTTACATATACAAATATATCTAGTAATTAATTTGCAAGATTTTATAAATGAATGATTCTTAAGACTTCAAGTTCACATTGATTTGTATGAGAATCAAAATCAACTTTTCTCCTCCTAGTGGTGGGAATACAATTTCATTAAAATGATAACCTAAAAATATGGCTTTAAAAATATTTTCTATTAAGGGTTCTAAATATCTTATAATAGATGACAAATCAAAACTTACATAAATCCCAAGTCTACGTTGTTGACCCATTTTGGTAAGTTGTGGGGGTGCAATTGTTACATGGACTACACCACCAAAAACTCTTAAGTAGGAAATATTTGATTGTTTTACTAGTTCAAGTTGTGAAAATAAGTATTTATGGTAAGATATTGGTGTAATTCTTATTAGACTTGCAACATGCATAATAGCATGTCCCTAGGTAGATGCTAGTAATTTAGTTTTCATTAGAAATGATCTAGCTATTAATTGAAGACATTAGATCAATAATTATGATAAACCATTTTGGGTATGAACATGAGCAACATGATGCTCAATGTCCATCCTAATTGACATATAATAAACATTGAAAGTTTTTAAAGTAAATTCATCAGCATTATCAAGTCTTATTATCTTGATTGGATAATCTGGGAATTGTACTCTTAATCTCATCATTTGCTCAAGGAACCTAGCAAATGTAATATTTATTATAGAAAGAAGATAAACATATGACCATCTAGTGGAGGCATCAATATGGACCATAAAATAATAAAAAGGTCCACCTGGTGGATTAATATATCCACATATGTCTCCGTGTATTCTTTCTAAAAAAATAGGTAATTTATATATCATTTTATTTAATAATGGCCTAACTATTAACTTATATTATGAACAAGGATCACATGAAAATTCATTGGACAAAAGAATCTTCTAGTTCTTTGGTGGATGCCCATGTTATTGTTCTATGAATCACCACATCATTGAAGATCCAATATGATCTAGCCTATTACGCCAAAGAGTTAAAATCTTTGGATCATTGAAATTGTAGTTCATTACAACATACAACTTGATTGGCTTTGTGGTCATATGGTATAACCCTGAGAAAAATGATGAGAGCATTTCCACAATAATCTTTTTCCTATAAATTATAGAGGTAATATATAAATATTCTTTATTACATTTATTCATAGTTTCAATATGATATCCATTTTTTTGCATATATTTTTAAAACTAAGCAATTTTCTTGTTGATTTGCTAGAATATAATACATAATTAATATGGAATCAAGTAAAATTTGGTGTCATTATATTTGCTCTTAGGAAGCATTCAATTAAATCTGATGTACCATAGTGATACATACACACACATTTGATGCTATTAAATTTTAAAAATATGTTTTTTCTCGAATGATTGTATGTGTGGTTGTGCAATCAGAGAGACATATATCACCATCATTCATCTTGAAATTAAATAGTACACAAATTTAACTCAAAATATAAACTCAAAATAATAAGATATTCTTAATATTTTCATCTTATAAATAATAAGATGATATTCTTATTAACTCAAAATAAAATATATAGAATTGTTTAATATTTAGATTTTCATCTTATACTAAACAATTGAAATTATTATTAGGACCTTCAAAAAAATCCATATTAAAATAAGGTAGGTCTAACCCATTTTCATCAGCAAAATTAATTTCTACCATTTTTCCTTTATCCTTTAATGATGTTTAATGTAGATTTACCATATGTTTTGTCATATGTCAAGTACAAGACTAGTTTCCTTCCATTTAGAAACTGTATCATATCTTTTTAGGAGCCTTAAAGTTTTTTTTTTTTTGTACATTGTCTTCATTTTCTTGTTTTATCTCACCATTGTTCCACTTTTTGATGGGAAATAGGTCTTTTCTTTTCATGGGGTTAAAAAGATGGTTATCATGTTGTTGAGAATTTTGCCCTCAACCATGACCACGACCACGTTTACACTCATGATAATGGGATGAAATTACATTCAATTCAATGAATGATTCACATCTAATTGGATGGGACTCATGATCTATTATTAGTAGCTCATTATTTTGTTTAGCTACTAGAAGACATGATATTAACTATAAATATTCAGTAAATTCATGCTCGTTATATTGATGCTACAAAAGCATATTAGTGGCAAATGTTGCGAATATTTTTTCTAGCATGCCTTCTTCCGTAATTTTTTTTCTCAACATAGTTTCAATCTAGACCTTATTTTAAATAGAGTGGAGTTATACTCACTACCCATTTTAAAATCATGAAACCTCATGTGCATCCAGTGATAGCGAGCTTTAGGTAAAATCATAGTTTTTGTTTGTCAAGACTATCATTCAAGTCATTCCATTAGGTGATATGATCTTTTATAGTGATACATTCATTTTTTTAGATCCTCATGGAGATGATACCAAAGGAAAATTAGTATTTTTCCATAGTCTCGTTGGAACTCTTCATTTTCTTCTTTTATAGTTTCTCCATGATTCATAGACGTCAAATATATTTTAACATCAAGAACCTATGATAAATAATTTTATTCATAAATATCAAGTGCCACAAACTCAAGTTTTGTGAGATTCGACATTTTAGAAAATTTTTAATATATGAGGAGGAAAAATTGATAATATAATTTTATCTTCTTAGAGCAAACTCGTACTGATAATGTGTTATAAATGGACCACCCCAATTAGAGCATTATCTGCTTTGGCTTCAGGCTTCACAGGTTTGTCCCTCTAGGCTTTAGGCTCAAAGGCACTTCAATGGTTTTAAGGGAACACCACACTTATAAACCGCTCGTGGATCTCATGTGCAAAAGATGTGGGAACAACAAATCTTACCTTATATTGAATTATTATAAGTATTCTAAGTATATTTTCAATAATATTATTCTATACTTAAAATAATATATCATATTATTCAATAGTTTATTTTAACTAAAATGTTGTGTATAAAACATATTTTAAAAAGAGTCAAAAAATAATTCGTTAAAATTGCTTAATATCTAAATAATAATTTCTTAAATAAATTAGCAAAAATTTAAAAGAAACAAAGTTTACTAATAAGTTGTGTTATTACAAGATTTTCAATATCTAATATTTGTTAATTTATTTTTTATCACACATACAATTTCTATCAACAAATATGTTTGTACATGAATTGACATAAAATATTACTTATAAGTTTAATTCAACTAAAATTTAAATGAATAAATTACTTATTAGCTAGTTTTTATACTCGAAATTTTAAACATTGTAAGTGTTATTATATTTTCATTTATTATTTTCTTTATATAATATTGGATTAATTCATATTTAATATTTTCACGTTAGAAAAATGAGCTAAAATTCAAAATAAAAAATTACTTGTGGGTGTGTTTTTACCTATATTTTCTAGCACTATAAGAATTCTAATTATATATTTAATAATTATTTATATCATATCAAAAAATTATTCTATATTCGAACTATCATGTCATATTATTTATATATTTATTTTAACTAAAATAAGGAGCAAAATGTGATTTAAAAAAAAAACAAAATAATGATTAGACAAAAATTATTCACCATGCAAAGCCTATAACCTTCATAGAGTGAACTATTTTTTTTTTTAATATAAAATTCATCATTAGTTATTTTTTTTAAGTTAGATTTTGAGTTATTATATGCATTCTCATTATATTCTTAGTAATGATTTTCTAACCTAGCATATTATTCATAAGTTTATTTTGACTAAAATATTGAGTATAAAACTTAATTTTAATAAATTCAAAAATAATTTGATAAATGTTGCTCATTTTCTAAATGATAAAACCTTAAAGAAACAAACTAAAGTTCAACAGAAAAAAATATTGCTTATAAGTTTTAACACATTATTTTTTGAATTATTATAAGTATTTTAATTATATTTTTTATAATTTTTTATGTCATATCTAATATTTTATTAATTCATTTTTTGTCATGCATATAAAATCTAACAAAAAATCGGTCTAGACTTGAACTGAGATAATTTATTACTCATATATTTATCTTAAATACAATAATGAGTACAAAAATTTTTTATTAATTCATTTTTTTTGTGATGCATGTAATATGGATCATCAAATTTGCCTATAATTTTATTTAACTAAAATATTGAGTAAAATATTCAATTTGAGAGAGATAAATAATTATATAAAAATCGGTCATTATTGAAAGGTAATTTAACCTTAAAAAAATGCTAAAAATTCAAATATATAAATTTATTTATTAGTGTGTTATTGACATGGATATTGAATCATAGTAGGTATATTTTTGAAAAGTATGTATATCATATCAATAAATTAGTCTATACTTCAACTTTCATGTCATAATATTTATTAATTTATTTTAACTAAAATATGGTGCAAAAATGTAATTTATAAAAAATAAAATAATGATTTGACAATAATTCTTTATTACGCAAAGCCTAACCTTCATAAAATGAACTAATTTTTTTAAATATAAAATTTATTATTATTTAGATTCTTCACTTAGATTTTGAATTATTATTAGCATTCTAATTATATTTTAAATAATTATTTTTCCAACAAAACATATTATTCATAAGTTTATTTTAACTAAAATATTGAGTATATAACATAATTATAAAAGAGTCAAAAAAAAATGATAAATATTGATGATTGTCAAAATGAGTAAACCTTAAAAAAACAAAGTAAAGTTCAAGAAACAATTATTGCTAACAAGTTTTAACAGATACATTTTGAATCATTATAAGAATTCTAATTATGTTCTTAATTAATTGTTATCATGTATATAATAATTTATTAATTCTTTTTTTCACATCTGCAAAATTTAACAACAAATTAGTCTATTCTTGAACCAAAATAACTTATTACTCGTATATTTATTTTAAATAAAATAATAAGTGCAAAAATAATTTCAGAGAGATAAAAATAATTTGATAAAAAAGTATTCATTTTCCAAAGTCTAAAATGTAAATTTTATAAAAATAATTTTAAAATAAAATTCAAAAAAAAAATTGATTATTAGCAGGTTTTTATATATATTTTTTGAATCATTATGAGTATTTATAATAATATTTTTAACTATTATATATCTCATATATAATATTTAATTAATTAATTCATTTTTTTGTGATGCATGTAATATGGATCATCAAATTATCCTATACTATAACTAACAAAGCATGTTTTCATCAGCTTATTTTAACTAAAATGATGAGTAAAATATTATAGTTGAGAGATAAACATAATTATATAAAAAATGGTCACTATCGAAAGATTGTACAACTTTAAAAAATGATAAAAAATTTTTAAAAATAAATTTTCTTATTTGTTTTTTTATCATTACAAGTTTTTTAAATTTATTTTTTGATAATTATTTGTATCATATAAACAAATTAGTCTATACTTGAACTATCATGTCATATTATTTATATGCTTACTTTAACTAAAATATTGAAAAATTCTATAATTTAAAAATAAATGAAATAATGATTTGACAACAATTATTCATTATGAAAAGCCTATAACCTTCATAAATTGAACCAAATTTTTTAAAATATAAAATTCGTTATTAGTTAGTCTTTCACTTAGATTTTGAGTTATTATAAGTATTTTAAATATATTTTTAATAATTTTGTTAATATAGCATGTTATTCATAAGTTTATTTTAAATAAAATATTGTGTATGAAACATAATTTTAAAAGCATCAAAAATAATTTGATATATATTACTCATTATCCAAAGCATTAAACCTCAAAGCAACTAATTGAAGTTCAAAAGAAAAAAAGAAATTTTAATAACCTTTAACACATGTATTTTAAATCATTGTAAGAATTCTAATTATTTTTTTAATAATTTCTTGTCTGGTATCTAATATTTTATAAATTCAATTTTTGTCACACATATAACATCCAACAACAGATCAATATATACTTGAACTAAGATAACCTATTACTCATATATTTATCTTTAAAAAAAATGAGGACAAAAATAATTTCAAATGGACAAATATAATTTGATTAAAAATATTTATTATCCAAAGTCTATAATTATCTAATATTTTGAATATAAATTGTGAGTATTTCTAATTATATTTTTAATAATTATTGATCTCATATTTATAAATTGATTAATTTATTTTTTTGATGCATGCAAAATGTGCAATAAAATTTGTCTATTTTAACATTATATTTATATGACATTAAAAAAATGATAAAAACTTATTTATATCTTTAAAAGGCTAAATTCATCATTATATTTTAACATTTATATTTTAATTATACTTTAAAATATAATTAATGAAGGTTATAGTCTATTTTAACATTATATTTTAGTGATTAATTTAAATACATTTATTATTCATCTTTATTGAAAGGCTATATAACATTAAAAAATGATAAAAAATTAAAAATATAAACGTATTTATTAATATTCTGTTGACCTAGATATTGAATCATTGCAAGTATTTTAATTATATTTTTGATAATTATTTATATCAAATCAACAAATTAATCTATACTTGAACTATCATTCAATTTTATTTATATGTCTATTTTAAATAAAATTTCGAGCAAGAAAGTAATTTGAAAAAAAAAAAACAAAATATTTATTTGACAAATATTATTCAATATGCAAAGCCTATAACCTTCATTAAATGAACTATTTATAAAGAATATAAAATTCTTTACTAGTTAGTTTTTTCACTTAGATTTTGAGTTATTATTAGTATTCTAATTATATTTTATAATAATTATTTTTCTGACATGTCATATTATTCATACGTTTATTTTAACTAAAATACTGAGTAAAAATCTTAATTTTAAAAATGTCAAAAATAATTTGATAAATTTTGCTAATTCTCCTAGTGATAATGTGGTAAAGAAACAAACAAAAGTTCAAAAGAAAAAATTATTGATTATGAGTTCTAACACATAAATTTTGAATAATTGTAAGTATTATAATAATATTTTTAATAATTTTTTAACTCTACATAATATTTTATTAATTCATTTTTTGTTACCCATATAAAATCAAACAACAAATTTGTATGTACATGAACTAGGGTAACTTATCACTCATATATTTATCTTAAATAAAATATTGATTACAAAAATAATTGCAGAGATACAAATATAATTTGATAAAAATGATTTATTTTCCGAAGCCTATAGCTATCTAATATCTTAAATCATTTTGACTATTTCTAATTATATTTTTTTAATAATTATTTATCTCATATTTATTATTCAAGTAATTTATTTTTGTGATGCATGTAACGTGGATCATCAAATTAGTCCATACTTGAATTAACAAAGCATATTCTTATAAATTTATTTTAACTAAAATATTGAGTAAAATATTAAATCTGAGAGAGAAAGATAATCATACAAAAATTTGTAATAATAAAAATGCCATACAGCTTAAAAATGATAAAAAATTTAAAAATATAAATTATATTAATAATATGTTATTGCCCAAGATATTGAATCATTGCAAGCATTCAAATTATATTATTGATAATTATTTATATTATATCAAGAAATTAGTATGTACTTGAACTATCATGTCATATTATTTATATGTTTATTTTAAATAACATATGGTGAAAAAATATAATTTGAAAAAAAATAAAAAAATGATTTGACAAATTTATTCATCATGCAAAACATGTAGCCCTGATAGATTGAACTAATTTTTAAAAATATGAAATTTATCTTTAGTTAGTTTTTTCACTTAGATTTTGAGTTATAATAAGTATTCTAATTAAATTTTTATTAATTATTTTTCTAACATAACAATTATTTATTATCCATGGAATGTAATCTCGACGAAATGAGCCCGAGTTTAAAAATATAAATATTCTTATTTCTAAGTTTTATTATCTACAATTTGACTCATTGTAAGTTACTAATCACAGTTTCAATAAATTTTATATGCCATCTAATATTTAATTATTTCATGTTATTCTCCAACATGCAATATTAATCAAATAATTATCTATGCTTGAACTAACCTAACATGTTATTCAAAAGTTTATTTTAACTAAAATATCAAGTGCACAGCATAAATTGTAAGTGTTGGAATGATTTGATTGGACATGCTCATTATTGAGAGGTTATACCCTTAAATAAAAAAGTCAACATTCAATGGCCACAGTTATATATTGATATATTTACTCTTAGATTTTGAATCATTAAAAAAATTCTAATTGAACTTTATCATTATTTATCTAATATTTACTGTTTTTTCATTAATTTTCTCACATAGATGTTGAGACATTGTATGTGTTCTAATTATATTTCAAAAAAATATATATATATCTCAAATCTAATATCTAATTAATTCATTTTTTTATCTTGCATGATATTAATCAATAAATTAGTCTATACTTAAACTAGCAAGAAATATTATTCATAGGTTCATTATAACTTAATTATTCAGTAAAAATTATATTGTTCACAAGTTTATTATAAATAAAATAATGAGTAAAAAATATAATTTAGGAAAGAGAAAAATGATTTGATAAAAATTATTCTATTGTATATAGTTTTTTTTTGATAATCTGTTTGTATAACCAAATGTTTCTGTTTTAATATTTTCATGTAAGTGCAGGAAAATAAATATTAAGAGGTTGGAAATGTAATAGTAGCACAATAACGGAGGTCCCATTGTTCGATCAGTGGGACGAAGAAATTTTGGAGCAGAGCTTGATCCGTCCGATGATCCGACCATCTCCGGTTAATTGAACCGACAAAGTTTAAATATAAAATGTTTTGTATTTTATTTTTCAGGTTACTATTTACTTGATCTGGAATTGTTCATCTTCTTTCTCTCTCTCTCTCTGCACAATTTATAGCGACTGTTTCTGCACTACACATACTGTAAGACTTCTGATTTGATTTAATCTAAAACGCATAAGCATTTTCTGGTGGATGTAGCTAGTTATACTGAGCGACTAGTGAACCATGTTATTTCGTGCATTTCTATTGTGGTTGTTTTGTTTTTATTCTCTTGTGCCTGGATTATGGATCGGATATATATCATTTGTTGTTTTTGTTGTTATGTCTTCTTCTATATCTTAAAATCACCACTGTGGAAGCGCAATTGCCCAGCATATTCATTATCTCTAAGATATAATCTTTACGAACTGAGCTCAAATTCAAAAATATAAATATTCTTTATTAGTAAGTTTCTAACCTATATTTTGAATCATTATTTGTTTCTAATTATATTTTTAATAGATATTGATCTCAAATCTAGTATTTTATTAATTAATTTTTTGTCGCACACTTAATATGCATCAAAAAATTAATATATACTCGAACTAATATTGTATTTTATTTAAAAGGTTATTTTAATAAACATATCGAGTAAAAAAAGTAAATTTGACGGAGAGAGAAAAAGATTTGAAAAAATTGATGAAGATCCAAACTCGAGTGGGCAAACCTTAAATAAATGAGTTAAAATACAAAAATAGAAATTTCTCATTAGTTTGTTTTCATTACCTGGATTCAAAATCATTAAAAGCATTCTAACTACTTTTATAATAATTATTTATCTTATATTTAATATTTCATCAATTTTTTTGTGTAACATACAATATTTATCAACAAATTAGACTATTCTAGAACTAACAAAATATATTCTTCGAACGTTTATTTAAACCAAGAAATTGGGAACAAAACTTAATTGAAAGCGACAAAAAATTATTGGGGGAATGTTGCTCACTATCAAAAGACTATGATCTTAATTAAATGAGCTAGAATTCAAGAGAAAAAAAATTACATATTTGGATGTTTTTAGACCTAGATTTTAAATCAATATAATTATTCTAATTACATTTTAATAACTATTTATCTCATATCTAATATTCATTAATTCATTTTTTTTGTCATGCATTAAATATGCATTAACAAATTAGCCTATACTTCAACTAACGTGGCATATTACTCATATGTTTATTGTTTTTTTTTAATATTGAGTAAAAATAGAATTCAAGGGAGAAAAAATGATGCAATAAAAATTACTCATTATCCAAATGTTATATTCAAGAGATAAGCCAAAATTCAAATATACAAATTTCTTATTAGAATGTTTTTCATATAGATTTTGAATCACTATGAGTATTATACTTATAATATAATTATTTTTAACTTAAATCTAATATTTGATGAATTCATTTTTTATGACACTTGCGATATCCATCAATAAATTAGTCTATATTAAAAAATAAAACATCATATTATTTATCAGTTTATTATTAGCTAAAATATTGAGTTAATATATCTATCTATCTATTTATCTGCCTATCTATCTGTATGTCTGTCTATTTATTTATTTATTTATCTATTTATCTATATATTTATCTAACTAGCTATCTATATATCTTTCTTTCTTTCTTTAAATCATTCAATCAATCAATCTGTCTATCTATCTATTTATTTATTTAATCTATCTATCTATCTATCTAATTTATCTATCTATCTAGCTGTCTATCAATCAATCTATCTTTCAATCTATGTATCTATATATTTATCTATCTACATATCTATCAATCTTTCTATCTATCTATCCATCTATCTATCTATCTTTAAATCTATTTTTTTTCTATTAATCAATCTGTCTATCTTTCACTATTGAGGCTAATGAGTAAGTAATGTTATTACTTTTTAATAATCTTTTATCTCGTTACTAGTATTTAGTTAACTAATTATCTGGCAGACACACAATATCGATCAATAAATTAGTGTATACTTGAGTTAGCATAACATATTACTCAAAACCTTATTTTAACAAAAAAAAAAATGAGTACAAGATGTAATATGATAGAGACGAAAATAATTTGATAAAAATTGCTTAATATCCAAAGTCTATAACAACAAAGAAATTATACATAATTTGATAAAAATTACTCACACATGTAATATCTATCAGCAAATTGAGTACAAAATAAAAAACTATAACCTAAAATAAATGAGCAAAATTTCAAAAAAATACAAAATTACTTTTTAATATGTTTATGACCTTGATTTTGAATCGTTATAAGTATTTTAAGTATATTTTTAGTAATTACAAAACTCATATCTGATATCTAATTTATTTATTTGTTGTCACATGTACAATATGCATCAACAAAATAGTTTGTACTCGAATAAACAAAATTTTTTTATTAATAAGTTTATTTTAAGAAAATAGAAAAAATATATAATTTTAAGAGTGAAAATTCATTTCAAAACGTTGTTCATTATCCAGGGATAAAAACTAAAAAAAACAAGCTAAAATTCAAAAATAAAAAAAGTTTTTATTAGTCGTATATTTTTAGTCCTAGATTTTAAAGCATATAATTACTTTTTTTTATTAATTATTTATTTGATATCTAATATTTGATTTATTCATATTCTTATCACTTAGGCATTATCAATTTAAAATAGTTTATTCTTAAACTTACTTATAATACTATTTATAATTTCATTTTTACTAACATATTGAACATATTTAATTTTTGTGAAAAAAATAATTTGATCAAAATTACTCATTGTCCAGAGGCTGCAACCATAAAAATGAGTCGAGTTTCAAATGCTAAATAATTAATAGTAGCTTTTTTACACCTACATTTAGAATTATTACATGTATTATAAATTTATATGTATCAACAAATTAGGTTATACTTGAACTAACACAACATACTATTTATAAGTTGATTGTTAAGTAAAATATCGAGTAGAAAATATATTACTACCTCAATAAAATGAGCAAAAATTCAAAAGATTAAAATTTATAATTTTGTAGGTTCTATCTCTTAGTTTTTGAATCACTCTAAGTATTATAATTATATTTGTAATAACTATTTATCAAATTTATAATATTTGATTTATTATAAGTATTGTTTTTATATTTTTAATAATTACGTATTTTGTAAATATATTTTATTAAATAATTTCGTATCACCAATTCAATCTAAATCAATAAATTAGTATTTAATTTAATGAACACATTATATTATTCAAAAGTTTATTATAACTAAAATATAAAGTAAAAACTTAATTTAAGAAATAAATGATTATTTCAAAAGAAAAAATATTATTTCAAAAATGAAAAATGGCTTGTTAAAAATTACTCATTATCTCTAGGTTATAAAATAAAAGAAATAAACTAAAATTAAAAAGGAAAAATTCTTATTGTAACAAACATGATACCCCCTCAGCTTAGTCCCCTAGCGGCATGATGAGTATTAACCTGTTATCAGCTAGGTCAACTCGTACCTAGGTGTTAGGATTTGAAATTATATAGATTGGAAGTCTCAGGTTCAAATCCATGGAGATACGACATGCGAGATATGTGTAAAACTATGCCCTCTAAGGGGTAAAATGGACAATATCAATATGCCCGATGGGGGTCGAGCAACTGGTTAATACTCACGAGGGCACCATGAGACCGATGTTGAGTGGGTCCCACATTTATTAGATATCAACATGTTCTATATGTAACAAACATGGGTCTCACTCAACCCAATTGAGCCAAGTTGGTCAACCCGTGCACATACAATAGAATGAGTTTTGTATGGAAATAATATGTTTGAAATAAAAAATCTAAAATATAATGTGTATTTCAAAAAATGACCAAACTAGTTCATCTGGAAACAATATGGCAATACATGTCGTTGTGAACGGCTGTCATTGCCACGCTATTGATTTTTTAAAATCAGATGTTGGCGTTGTGAATGCTCACTATTGAAAACACTGTGAAGATTCCATTATGCCCCTCGCCCCTCGCCCCTCGCCCCTCGCCCCACGCCCCATGCCCCATGCCCCAAGCCTCTCTCCCCTCGCCTGTCTGTCCTCACCTCTGGCCCCTCTTTTCCCATTCCTCTCCCCTCGCTCGTCTCCGGAAGCTCCTTCGTGGAGCTCCAGCGAGCACCACGCCGGGCTCCGGCGAGCACCACGCTGGGCTCCGGCGAGCTCCACTTTGAGCTCGCCGGAGCGCAACGGAGCTCCACGAAGGAGCTCGTGGAGATGGGCGGGGAGAGAGGGGTGAGATGTGAGGGCATACGGGCGAAGGGAGACGGGCGAGAGGCGAGGGGCATATTGGTATCTCCACAGTATTTTAAATAGTTGTCATGCTGTTTCTAGACGTACTAGTTTGAGTATATTTTTGAAACACGCATTATATTTTAGATTTTTTATTTCAAACGCATTATTTTCGTACAAAGATCCAATAAATTTGGAATCATACAGACTGAAGGTCTCGAGTTAAATTCCCAAGAGATACGACACGTGTGACACGTGTAAGAGCGTGCATATTGAAGAGCAAACCAAACAACACCATTCTGCCTGATGGGGGACCAGACAATCAGTTAATACTCATGAGACTGCTCGGGGACTGAGGATGAGTGGAGCCTATGTTTATTACATTCTCTCCATCTTGCTTCTGTAACCTATAATACAGAAAATAAACTAGCACAACAAGAAAAAAACATGCGGCCCTTATTTTTTAAAAATAAAAAATACTAATATAATTATCATGAGATCATTATATACACAATTATATATAAAAAAAATAAAGGTATTTTGTGGTTGATGGATTTTAATGTATTAAATCATAAATATTTATTAGGATTGTTGCACACACACACACACACAGACACACACACACACACAGACACAGACACACAGACACACACACACACAGACACACACACACACAGACACAGAGAGAGAGAGAGAGAAAGACACACACACACACACACACACATATATAAAAGACTTAAAACCATAAATATTTTTAATTAAGTGAATCTAAATATGATATTCTATTTATTTGTTTTCCAAAATGGCAAAACCTTGAGTTTCATTTTATTTTAATATTTTTATATTAAAATGTTAGGTTTTCAAAATCAAAGTATGAAAATGAAAATAAGTAAGGTTGAAAACCGGATGCTTGGTTTGGTTGGTACATGATTCCGGGTCCGGGCCGGGAGTCGCTCTGATTTGAAATTTTCCACAGAGCGCACCATGCAGTAGAAGGGTCACCCTCACCGATGCCTCCTGAGTCCTGACATCCGATTTCCATGCCCACTGCCGTCTAGCCCGTAATCGAAAAATCACGTTCACGATCACGTCTCACTCTGTTCGACATTGCTGATGGAGTTAGAAGACGAATTGGCCTACACCAACTCGTGTGATATGCCGCAGTCATCCACAGAAACTTCCCTTGCAATGTACATGGTCGGCTTTATCAGAACCAACATCGTCGGCGTTCAATACTTCGGTGCCATCCGTTCGTTGAGAGGCCGTCAGATGGTCGGCTTGGTGCGCGAACCCCTAAATCCTCACGACGAACACGCTATCCAAGTCTTTGACATTAGATCCATGCAAATTGGATACATCGAAAGGTCAGTCGCGGCAATCTTATCTCCTTACATTGATGTGCAGCTAATTGCTGTTCGAGGTATCGTGGGCGATCCCCGCTCTCAGGCTAACACTTTTCGGGTTCCCTGCGAAGTTCATGTTTTTGCAACTCGTAGTAATTTTTCGTACGTGAAATGTGCATTTTTGCTGCACGAGCTGAACCTGATTTGTGACGAAGATATTGCGTTTTGGTCATCAGAGGCGCTGGTGGTTCAAGAAAGGAGAAAAGAGACTGGGGTAATGGTCCTGGACGATGTGTTCGAGTTGGTGGATAAAAATGTAAAAAAGAAAGGAAACATGGGGAGCATGGAGCCGCCAAAAGAAGTGATCAACACCGAGCTTCTCAAGCACCAAAAGGAGGGGTTATGGTGGCTGGTGGACAGAGAGAATTCAGCTGAATTACCTCCTTTCTGGGTCGAGAAAGATGGGAAATATGTTAACATCTTGACGAATGACCACACACTGACTAGACCGGTGCCTCTGAATGGCGGCATCTTTGCTGATGACATGGGACTTGGTAAGACCCTCACCCTGCTATCCTTGATAGCTCTGGATAAATCTGACAGTCTCTCAGACGCTGAGAGAGAGAGCCTTGATAATGCAGACGAACAAGTGGGCAGGGAAGAAGATGGAGCATCAATTCTGAACCACAAGAAGCGCAAGAGACTGACAGAGAACAGCGCACATAGTAATGCAGGAAGATGGAAGAGGGACAAAATCGAAGCTATGTTCTTCGAAGATATGTCTTCTCTTGATTTTCGTAGGAAAAATACACTGATTGTGTGCCCTCCTGCAGTGCTCTCGACATGGGTCACGCAGCTAGAAGAACATACTCACCATGGATCCCTGCGTGTGTACTTATATTATGGTGTGAGATCGGAGGATAAATGTAGAGCTCAGATAGAGACGTCCGACATAGTCTTGACAACTTATGGTACTCTGGCCTCCGAGCATCGCAATGCAGATACCCTGGTGATGAAAATCAATTGGTGGAGAGTTATCTTGGACGAGGCTCACATGGTGAAAAATCGAGATGCCAAGAAAAGTGCAGCAGTGATAGCTTTAAAAGCTAAGAATAGGTGGGCTGTTACTGGAACACCAATTCAGAACGGGTCATATGACTTGTTTTCATTGATGTGTTTTCTCCGTTTTAAGCCATTCTCAATGCTAAGGTATTGGAAAGAATTTATACAAGATCCACTTTCCCGGGGAGTGATGAAGGGTCTGTCACGGCTGCAGGTAGTGCTAGTCCATGCCACACACCATATTTCACAATTAAGTTATCTAGCATGAACGTGAGCTTGGGAATTAAAGGAAGGAAATGATAATCATAATTGGTAAAATGGGTTTCCCTTTTTTATTAAAATTTGAGTTATACTTGGTTTTCTAACATGTTTTGGCAAGTGGGAGAGTGTTATGATCGATACAAAATCAATTAATGATGAACCTAACGAGCTTATTAGTTCTTTTTAATCATTTGAATGATTTTGAAATAGGTTTTGCTAATCCTCATGTGTTTGGTTTGAAAAGATTTAGGTAATATATGTATCTAGAGGTGTCAACCGGGCCAGCCTGGCCCGGCACGGAAAAATTTCGTGCCCGGGCCCGTGCCGTGAACAGGTTTGGCACAAGCCGTGCCGTGCCGTGCCTGGCCCGGCACGGATCGGCCCGTGGCACGGCAAACCTGCACGGGTTTATCCCGTGCCGGGTGTCCCGTGAGCCCCACCCCATGATGTCCCTCCCGCAAAAAAAGACCCCAGGTCGGGTCTGATATGTCCCAACCTGCGGTCCCCCGTATCTCGAACCGCTCGGACGAGCAAGCCCGAGCGGGCCAGGCAAGACACGGTACAATAACCGTGCCGTGCCCGGCCCGGCACGAAAACACGATCTTGCCCTAAAATAACGGACCCGTTTGACACCTCTATATGTATCATTAAAATCTTGCATAAATCTCATGTTACCAAACAAATCATATATGATGTCAGTTGTCAGAGAGTATAGTTTTAAACTTTTAATTTTCTATTTAATTTTTATTTCATGAATATTCTTTGTTGGATGCATTATTATGGAGTGCTAATAGTATTTGTGAGGGTGCTCAAATAGGCTTTTGGTATGTGTGTTCATATATGGTTAATACAATATTTTTTTTAAGTTAAATAAAATAAACAAAATTGTAGGTTCACTTATATCTGTTGCATCAAATAAATTTCTAAAGAAAAATATTGGAACTATTTAATATGAAATGTTTTACCTTTTACAAATAAAATACTTCAAGAAAAATAATTAATTGTCATTATTCGACATAATTTTAGGGTTCTAGCCCTTAGTTGCTTTGAGATATGAGAGAGAGAGAGAGAGAGAGACGAGGTGAAAGAGGAACGAGTAATTATATTATTTTATTAAAAACTTAAAGATGAAAATACAACCATATCAATATATGGTTGGAGGCAACTTACATGTCAGATGCTCTCAAATGATCTAATAAAAAAACTAACAAAAAAATGAAATCTATAAATTAAATCAAATTTTAATATTCTTTTTCAAGCTGATATGTATATATTATAAATATCTAACTTAAAAGAAAGGAAAGAAACTCACCATCTGATTCTTTGAGAGTCTGTGTAAAAAAGTTTGTGATTTGTTTGTTGGTTGGCATGTACGCAATGACTATTGATTCAACATGGATCTTTATCTGTATGTAGTGATAATCAATAATAATATGTCTAATTTGCACGTGGAACATGATAATAATATGTTGAGCTACATGGTTATCACGATAAAGAAGCATTGATCTTTGATTTAGTAAGCAAAGTTCTTTCAAAAAGTTACTGGCTAATTAAAGCTCATAAATAATCATTATCATTGTTCTGTATTTTATCTTTGTATTAGATTTTAAAATAATAATTTATCTCTTTTTTTTTTTTCAGAAAATTAGATTATTTGTAAGAAAATATAAAATTGTGTAACAGATCTTTTTTTTTTATAATTGTCGAAACCTGACTAGATTTTAAATATCATTACTTGGTTATGCTCTTTATTTCTAAATGAAATTTTATGTTCTAAAGTTCTTTTCATATGTTTAAGAATCTTGAGAACTATGTTTACTAAAGTATGTTTGAGAGAAATATAAAAATAACTAATTTTACTAATAATATAAATAAAATTTAGTTTGATCACTGTAAGATAATTTTATTTTTTATGATTCTTTTATATTTAATGGAATCAATTAAGTAATTGATATTTGTGAATAAAGTTTTGTATGGTTTAAGTGGTGAATCAATAGGTGCACATATCATCATTCTAAAAATTGATAAAATATTTAAAATGTATATCATCTAAGAAAGAAAACTCATATATCTTGAATATTAGAATTAAATAATCAATTGATTTTTTATTATAAACAGAATTTTATTAACATACATCATTAATATCATGTATTAATTTCTTGATTCACGTTAGTAGAAATATGAATAATTCGATAATTATCTCCTAAGACCAAATGTGGTAAGCATAGAAAAATTCTACTAAATTAAGCTCTAGGAAATTGTTTCAAGTCATAAAAAACTTTTAGTAAAATATACAAAATGCTAATGTCTTCACGAATAGTAAAACTTAGCGATGATTGTACAACACTTTCTCTTAGATATGTGACTATGCAAATTTCTTATGTTAGTAGAAATATGAATAAATTGTGCTTTCCAATCCGGTTGACACCTCTGCCTTGTAAGAGTAATAGTTTAGAAGATACATTAAGATATATTATTTTTTCTTACTTTTCTATTGGCTCACTTAGGTTTTTAGTCAAGAGAGTGATTAGGGCCGCGACTCAGGTGGGTTGGGTCTAGTTGAGGGCTAACCTGAACCCACCCCAAAAAACTCTTAACCAAAACTCAACTTGAGTTGGGTCGGGTTGAGTTGAACCATATAGGCATTTATTCATTATAGGCATATTCAAAAAAAAAAAAAAAATCAGATTCAAATTGTTTGGTTAGCTACGAATAATAATATTGGAAGTAAATATTTTAACTTAGATTATATAAATATCAATGTTATATTTATAGACAAGAAGTAAATTTTTGAATTGAGAAAAGCACTTTGAAAAAAAAAAGTGTTTTTATCAAATACTTCAAATTATACTTGCATACATCACTCAATACTCATATATTTAAATTGTTATGCCTATATATATGGCTGCTAGTGTAACTTTGGCAAGTTGAGGCATAACTCTAACCCAACTTGAATTTTGCTCGGGTTACAACTTTCCAACCCGAGTCCGTTCATATCTGTGCTCGAGTTGTAAATTTTTAACTCAAACCTGATTTTTTATCGGGTTGGGTTCGAGTTACTCTAGTTGACTTAATGTCTCAACCCAAGTTGCAACTCTCAGAGAGAGTCATCATTTGGCTACAACTGAAATTGTTGGCGTACATGTTGATGACATTTTTATGGAGTCATTGTATGTACTAAGAAGTATAAAATAGATTTATTTTGGAGAGAATAATATTTTCTTAAATTGAAAATATTCTTTTAGTTCAAATGGTCTTGTAGCTCACGATCTCCTTTACTCCATGCTCTGGATGAGTCAGGAATGAAGATACTTGATAACTTATGATTTACAATTTATATTCGGAGAAATAGACATATATAGTCTATCCAAAGGGAATGAGAGGCTCCCGAGAAACAAAATAATTTGTAATCTACTCTTATGATTCTGATCTTTTGATTGTTCACTAGAAAAAATATAGATTTATGCTTAATATCTTACTTCACAAGTATTATTATACTTGCACATGCCAATTTTTTTGGTCTCTTTTACATCTTTCTTTGTTCATTCTAGGATATACTTGTGTCTTGAGGCATTATATCACTTATGATAGTGTTACAATATTTGATTATTTGCTCTAATGTGACATGATAATTAATATCTCATTTTATTAGAAAATTTGTTGTTATTTATAGGTGTGTGTCCATAATAAAGACTAATCTAGATGAGAAGGAAAATTATCTTAAAATGTAATTTATTGCTTGAGAGTTTGCACTTTTGTTTGTGAATTTACAAAATATTTTTTATACAATGGCCAAAATAGCATTAATATAGATTTTTATATTGTTGGTTCTCAAAAATGGATGATATACCAACTATACATGAGCAATATTATTATTTATGATAATATTGAGGAGGTGGTGTATATGAAACTATCATAGGGATTTCGAGCAGTATAATCATACATATTTCTATATTATTGAAGATATTGTATGATACGAACTAATCACTAATGATCGTGAGATTTTTACTAATAATTATTTCTTTTAGGTTGTATAAATGTGATATTTTTTAAGAAATTCAGATGACAAATTGATTATGTTGATTGGGTACTTTGGTGATATTATTATTGTGAGAGATAATGAGTTAAGAATCATTTAACTTAAAAGAGTTTATTTAGCCATAATTTAAAATGAAAGTATCTGAGAAATTCGAGTATTATTTAAGATAGAGATCACATACTCTAGAAGATATGTTGTATTATCATAGATATTAGTCTTCTGAATTGTGCTTTATCAGATATTTTAATTTAGCTAAATATTGATTCCTTGTCTGATGTTACCTCTTCAATTGATTTTAATGTATATATAAAAATTATAATAAAGATTAACTATTTGATTATCATCTGACTAAACTAATATTATTTATGTAGACAGTATAATTAGTTATTTTTTAGATTATTCAATGAAGGCCTACGTAGGCATATATATCTTTGCATATTGAGGTATATTATGAAATCTTAAACCACTGGGATTTCTTTCATCGATTATCATCACATATGATTAGTTGGATATTTAATTTTGTTTTATATTCTAGCTTGCACCCATAGAAGATTTACTAAGAGTTTTTGTTTAATTATTGTAACCTATTTTGTCACATGAAAAAATATAAAATAAATAGTTGTCTTGATATTAAATGCAGAGATAAAATTCTAAACAATGATGATGATCATTTGTAAGATACTTTAGATTAGATATTTTGGATATTATTTTGTTTCATATTTTATTATTTATCGTGATAATCATACAAAGTGATATATATATTTTTTAATTTGGCATTTTATAAGGGATGAAGTTTATGAGAATTTTTTTTTGTTAGAGAGAATCTTTAATGAGAATATCATTACATACAATGTTCCTATAGAGATGTCAATATGGTCTTGTTTGGCCAACACAACACAAATTATGGTTGTTTGGTCATGCTACTATGTTGTGTTTGACATGACATGATTTCTCCAATTGTGTCATGTTGTGCTGACACGAATTCGAGAAAGGCAAGTTCAACATGACCCAATGGTTTGACTGGGGCAATCAACCATGTTGGGTCAGACTTGGTCTGGTAGGCGTGTAGCCTAGCACATTGGGATGAAGTAGATTGCAATTCATCTATTGGGCCTAGGCATTATTGTTGCAGATGAAATGCAACACTAGCATGTCGTTGTTGTGCATCAATATTAATGAGCAAAGCAATGCATGTGCAGTTATAGCTTCACTATAATGTCAGCTGTACTAAATAAAAAATAAAATTTTAATTTTATAAGTTATTAATTATTATATTATAGTGATGATTTATAATATAAATAAAAAAAAATTCTTTGAAGATAATATAATCTATACTAATATTAAATTACTATATTATAAATTACAAACATAAATATATGAAAATATAAATAAAATAAAAAATAAAAACTTTGAATAACAAAATTAGTTTGTAGAGTTTGGTTCGTCAAAGTTCTTAATCTTTGCAATGATATTCTCATTTTTATATGTGTTTGTGTTATTTAAATTAAATTTTTTTAATTTTATCCTGAATGCTTATTATTGAATTCTTTTATTCTTTTAAGCAAGAATTTATTTCAACTATATATAATAGTAGCATGCTGGCATATTTATTTGGTGTAGTCATTTGTCAATTTCAGGCAGATCTGGGTCCCAATTTCAGGGACCATTTCCGGCCTGGATCTGTCTGCTCATTCCTGGACCGGGTCTTGTCAGGCTCAGTCATGCCGAGCTGCCTGGTCTGGCTGTATTGAGCCAGGCGGCCTGGAATTTCACTTATACTTGTTTGAAAGAGTAGCGTGTGATTACACAAACATTAACATGCCGGATTTCATAAGAATTTTGAAGTTGAAGGTGTATTGAGATGATTGATCATCTGAGACTGAGAAGTCCTCTTGTTACATACATGTACTGATAGTCATGCCTTAGTGTGATGACACGTGCCTCTGTCTAATGGTGACAGGTCTCAGATTTGAGACTTATTAGACATAATCTCTCTGATTTTTAGAGATTTGGGTCCTAATTTTAGGGACCATTGTCAGCCTGGATCTGTCTTCTCATTCATGGGCTGGGTTTTGTCATGCTCAGTTATGTCAAGCTGGCCGGTCTGGCCGGTCTGAGTTGGGCAGCTTGAAATTTCACTTGTACTTGTTTGTAAGAGTAGTGTGCGATTACACAAGTACTAACACACCAGATTTCACTAGAATTAAAATATTAAAAGTGTTTGGGCAAAAATCATACTGAGATGATTGATCATCTGAAAAAATCCTCGTATTGCACATATGTATTGAAGATCATGCCTTGGCATGATGACACGTGTCTTTGTCTAATGGTGGTAGGTCTCAAATTCGAGACTTATCAGATGCAGTCTCTCTGATTTTTGGAGATAAAGTTGCCGAGATATTAAACTTCTTCTAGATTCGATGCTAATTCCAGAGTCTTGTGTGTTGGGTGCGACCTCCCTCCTCTTGTTTGTAAGAGTAGTTGCTACCCTTTTTGCCCCTTCCCCAACTACTCACCATCTTGGTCAGCATCACTGTATTCAAAGGCGTTTTCCAGGCGCGCCTTGATGCGCGCCTCAGGGCGAGGCGGGGGAAAAACACGTTGAGGCGTCGGAAGAAAAGCGTAACACATGAAATGGATAACTAAACCCGAAACCCTACCTCAAGCGGCGACCCATTTCTCAGTCGACAGTCGACGACGACACTGGTCCAGTTTGAATCGATCGACCTTTGCGACGTCGACCCCCCCCCCCCCCCCTGCAAATCCCGATTCCACCCCCCCCCCCTCGAAATCCCGATTCCACCCCCTCTTCGAAATCCCGATTCCACCCCCCCTTCGAAATCCCGATTCCACCCCCCCCTTCGAAATTTTATGTTATTTTATTTATGTTATTTTATATTATTTTATTTTATATATTTTAAAATATTAATTAATTATATATTGTGATGTTCAAAAAGCTTACGCCTCGCCTCACAAATACAAAAACGCATTGCCTTACGCTTTCGCCTTTTAAAACTTTGGTCAGCATCATCTAAAGCATTTTTTAGTTGATACTCGATGAACTTGTTGGCCTGATTTTGTATTATCTTAGGAGTAATTTGAAGTTATCGGTGATGCATTATTTTAAAGCTGGTTGATAGATGTAATGCAGCAATAAACCTTAACTATCCTATCCGATGATAGGTTTTGATGTCGACAATTTCGCTGCGGAGAACAAAAGGAATGGCTCTGGTGGGATTGCCATCACTAACTACTGAGACATGTCACGTCGAGCTTTCCGAAGAAGAACGTAAGTTGTATGATGAGATGGAAAAGGAAGCCAAGAATATTTTCCAACTCTTCATCGATCGTGATAGTCTAACAAAGAATTGTTGCATGGTTCTCTGCACCATACTGCGACTTCGTCAGATATGTGATGGCATTGCATTGTGCCCCATGGGCATACAATCGCTAATTCCTTCTTGCAGCTTTGGAGGTAAAGAAACTGCTCAATGCCTTAGTTTTTTTATTGATAAATGTTGCCTCTTTCATATTCTCTTTTCATGGTTAGTAATAGTCTAATAGAGATAGTGGACGCGGGGGCAGTGATATGCCATTGGGAATGCAGATAGTGATTGTGGAAGAACATGAGATTGTCACTGCAAAACAATGTCTGAGTGACGTACACAATTGCACTCAATATGGATGTGCCATAACAAGATGCACATTAATTCCCTTCATGATAAGAAATGTGTTTGCACTGAAAATCCAATGAGAACGCATATTTTTGGTAAAATAAAAATAGCTTATATATATTTCTTATGATTCACAAGTATAATTTTTTTAAATTGTTAGATCACAGGGAAAATGCTTGATTCATGTTGATATGGGGGTAGCCTTGATGGTGTGTTTGGTGGTTTATGTAAGTATTGTGATGACTATCTTGCTAGTGATATATTTTTTATTTTGAACTTATATATGAAAATATATCACTGATATAAGAACGTGTACGAAGATTATTTGAGAGAATATTTTAATAATTTATACAAAATTCTAAGTGAACCTTCGTGTGATAAAATTTTATCATAGTTTTAAAAGGCGCAATGCGCACCAATGCGCAAAGGTCTCTTGGAGCCTTGAGGTGCAAGGCGCACGTAAGGCGTGAGCTTTTATGAGGTGAAATATGATTTTAGATACACTTAAATTTTTATTAAATTTGATTCTATTGATAAAAAAATAAATGTTTCCAATATTTAAATAATTTTTGATCAAAAAAATAAATAAAATTATATAAATTTCAATATATAATTGCAAATTTTGAGAATAAATATATCAAAAAAAATTATTGTATATAAGGTGCGCCTCTTCGGTAAGACGCGTGCCTCAGAAGGCAAACTGCTATAGCTAGGGAGTGGTTGTGCCTTGAGCCTAGGCATGTCTTTCACAACTATGATTTTACCTTAAGGTAAACTCACTTTTTATTTGAATTAGTCTCTATCATGAACACCACTCACCTGCAACCAGTAACAAATTTTTTAAAAGATTCAGATAATAGTCCTGTAAGTCTCATCGAAATGGAAGATATTTATCTTTTCTAACTAGATTTTATGTTATTCTGAATAAGATAATATCTTAGATTTATATAAGTTAATATCATCAAGAAAAATAGTAAAAGAAGTAAAATAATGGAGAAGACATGAGTATGATATTACATGTAAAATAAGTTGCTAAGTACAACTCGTATGTTGTTTTCGAAGAATAGTTGAAGATCAAGATTATAAGTATCGGATGCAAGGTCGTATGATTTCTTGGATGACACATTTTTTTTTTTGAACATGTTGTTTATGTTTCATTTTTATAATATATAGATTTAAGTTAGAAGTGATCAAGTCTCTTAGTTTTTCACTCATCTTTAGCTAGAATCTAAGAAGACTTGAGTACCAGACCATCTTTAAGGTGAATTTTTCTCTAGAATTAATTTGTTTCTGAACTTGTCATGCATGATAATTTTATGGAGTATTATTATGGTATGTATCAACAAATTCAAATATAGCCAATAAATGACTCATAATTGGAGATCCAAGTATGATTGTAGAGGAGTAATGAAACAAATAGATTTAGATTTATCTTCTAGATTATTACTTTTTTATAGACTTGTTATGAGGATAGATTCTGAACAAAGAAAGTACTCTCAAAGATTATGGGATATAAGTTAAATATCTTTTTAAGATGAAATATCTCAAAGGGTATATAGTGAGAAAATACAAAAAATAATATTTGATTGATTATGTAGTTTGTGATTAAAATTTTATCTCACAAAGTTAGAAGTGATCAAGTCTCCTCACATCAATGCCCATCCTGACCATTGATGTGAGGAGACGATTGACATTGCAACAATTGGATAGTTGTTGCCACATCAACTATCAACTCAACATTAAAAAAGAAAATAATAAAATATTTCTTAATTATATGATAAAATATTTTAATTGAGCTCCTATCATGTCAAGTGGTGATGATTGAACTCAGACTCGATATCATTAAAAAAAAATGAGTTATGTGAACCACAAGCACCATATATGGAATCTTTACAAAATTTTAGGCATGTGCATTTCTTGTGCCTAGTTGGATCAGATTCTATCCAACCTGAAGGCAAGACCATGTGCTAGATACAAACAAGTAATATTTGACAATATAAATAATAAAAGTAATGAATATATTATTAACGAGTCTGAATATTAAATATAATTTTTTTTTAATTTCTAAAGATTTCTTATGATACAATGATATCTGTTTGTTTATGTATACTCTCATCATTTATATTGTGCTTATGTGCATGTGTAATATTTATATTATATTTAGCATGTATTGAGGACATCCTATTTTTAGTATCATGATTATTGAGATAAAAATCAAATGTTAAAAGTATTTATTTTTTATTTTTTCTTTATTGTTTATCAATTTTGTATGAATATTGGGATTAAAGTAGAATTGAGTAGAAAATATTTTAAGATATATATCCACCTGTATAGTAGTGGGACTGGGGTGGGATGGGGTGGGTTGTGGATCATGTCTAGCAGGCACTAAGCCTTGACATTGTCCACAGCCACTAGGCACTGGCCTGAGGATTGGCTAGTGGTAGTGTTGGATGATTGACAATATGCCATAAACTGTTTGACATCTCTAATTCTTTATGATGTTACTCACATATATCCATTATACTTATTATTAAATTCAAATCATATCGAGTTTGGAGATAGCGAGCTTTCTCAGATAGGAAAATTGCATTCAGATTCATATGACATAGTAGACCACGAGTCTTCACTAGTATATACTTATATTTCGTCTTTAACTAGGAGGTTTATCATCTAAAACTTGGATTATTTATTGATATATATGTAGATGGAGAGATGCTTAGTCTTCTTACACGTTTACCTATAGATGAACTTACAAAGTTAGAGATGATTTTACGGTCGGGGTTTTGATCTTAACCTTATGATCACTCTCAGAAAAGGATATGAAAGTTGTATTCAGTTTTTGATTTTATAAATTTTGTCATATTCTCATTGTATTAATTTTTTTTTTTATTGTTTTTCTTGACTCTACTAGCATACTCAATTTCTTTGAGATATTATCTCATCTAAATGCATATCCTCCACTTTAATGAGACTAGAAAACTAGTACCATGATATTTGAAAAAAAATATGTTATTTCTTGCAAGTGGGAGTTCACTATGAAAGCAAATCTAGATGTGAATATATGTTGTTTGGGTTGCAATGGTATGTTACTCAAGGAGTATCTTCATGCATAATTTCAATTTAATGATTCTAGAAGGCTCAAATACTTCCTTGGCATCAAGGTGACTTATTTATCAATATTATCATATTGTCATAAAGAAGATATGTATTTGAAATTTTTGAGTAAATACTTATATTTGATCAAAGTGATGATTTTATTTTTTGATGTGATATTTTCATTTTATAGATTCTCTTCTGTAGATTTACTTTGATCTGTACTTTTCTTATTGAGGTTATAGTTATGAAAGGTGCGCTTAAGGCACGCCTAGTCTCAAGGCACAACCACTCCATATCTATAGTGTCTCCCCTTCTAAGGCACACGCCTTATTGAAGAGGCACACCTTATATATAATAAATTTTTTTAAAATATATTTATTCTCAAAATTTGTAATTATATATTGAAATTTATATAATTTCATTCATTTTTTAAATCAAAGTTTAATTAAATATTATGAACATTTATTTTTGTTATCAATAGAATCATATTTAATAAAAATTTATGTGCATCCAAAATCACATTTAACTTCATAAAAGTTCACGCCTTAGGTGCGTCTTGCATCTCAAGGCTCTAAGAGACCTTTGCGCCTTGGTGTGCCTTGTGCCTTTTAAAACTATGATTGAGGTATGTCATAATAAGTACCTAATTAACTTTTAAATCAAAGTTAATTAGGTATATAGATTTGATTTGGGCATCAACATATTATGCTAAGGGGAGATTTACCACAATGTTTTGTACTTTTTGTTGATGCAAACTTATCTTCTGGAAAATTAAAGGGCACATGGTTGTTTGCAGATCAAGTACAAATACATAGTTCAGAGTGATATCGATATTTACTTGCGAGATTCAATAAATGTGATATGTACTTGTGATTTCAATATATGCACTCTCTTTTTTTATTATTATTTATTATGACAGTTAGATAATAAGATATATAATTTCAAATTTAGTATTTCATGGGCAAACAAAACACATAGATATGAAGTATTATTTTTTCTCGAGGAGAAGATTCCGGATGAAATTTTTTTTACTGTATATATTTTGATAGTAAATGTTATCATCTTGTACTGTATTAGATTGATGAAAATTATTATGGTTTTTTTTTTTCACCCTCTCCCCAATCACATATTATCATTTCTAGGGTAGATATATATGACAAACTTTCATACTGTTCAATCATCTCAGTAGTGATCGTGATCAAATATATTTAATTTTCGAGTTCTTATTATGATTTTTATTTAGTTGTTTGTATTTTTATATTTTTTATGGGAATATTCGATTTACAGAGTGTTCAAGATTATGTTAGATCTCATTCCACATCTATTGGAAAGTTCTTGGTTTCCATGAGTGTTCATCATCATCAATGAGATCATGATCAATTTTAATATTTTAAACAATGTAATTATCAGACTGATCCAATAATGTGTGAATAACATGAAGATGGCATTAGGATGGTCATGCATGCTTGCTTGATCTTGTTGATGGTGGAATTTTGAATTGAGCTCGTGCTTGAAGATGGCAATGGCGGATGCGCTGATGATTTGAAACTTGACTCTCTCTCTCTCTCTATATATATATATCTGCAGATGTGTCCAGCTGCCCAGAATTGCTCAATAAGATGATGACGATTCTCCAAGACAGTGAAGACGTGGAGTGCCCCATCTGCTTCTCTCTGATAGAGAGTGCAGTGATCACGTGCTGTGCCCATCTGTTCTGCCGCCGCTGCATTTCCAAGACCCTGCTGTATGTCAACTCCCGCTGCCCTATGTGCCGCCACCCGCTGTCTCGGGCCGACCTTTTCTCGGCCCCCGAGGAGGACGCAAAGCCCGTCATCCCGAGCATAGCGGAGTCCTCGAAAGTCTCCATGCTCATGAAACATCTCGCGTCGTCCAAGGCCAGGAATCCGGCCGCGAAGTCGGTCGTCTTCTCGCAGTTCCACAAGATGCTGAAGCTGCTGGAGGACCCGCTGAGAGTGGCGGGGTTCAAGTTTCTGAAACTGGACGGAACCATGACTGCGACGAGGAGGGCCCGCGTGATCAAGGAGTTTGCCATGCCCGGGCTCAACGGGCCCACCGTGCTCCTTGCAACGCTCCGAGCTTCAGGAGCTGGCATAAACCTTCAAGCCGCCAGTAGAGTGTATCTGCTGGAGCCGTGGTGGAATTACGCGGTGGAGGAACAGGCTGTGAATCGGGTCTATCGGATCGGGCAGCACGAGGATGTGACTGTCGTAAGGTTCATCGCCCGGGACACCATAGAGGAACGGATCCTGGAGTTGCAGGACAAGAGGAAGAAGATAGCCATGGAAGGTTTTGGGGGGAAGCGTAAAAATTCTCTCACTGCTATATCTGCGGGTGATCTTCGCCTGCTGGTGCCCTTGTGAATTACCACCGCCACATGATTCTTCCTTAGTGTATATACAAGTGCGTTCATGTGTGTGTGGGTGTGTATGTATAGGCGGCCTCTCTCCCAAAAACCCTCCACTTCTGCTGGTGAATTTGCTTATTTTTCTCGTTGGCAAGTTTCACCTCCAGGAGCATTTTTTTGGTCACTCTTTCTTCAACATCAACGACAAGTTTCACTCATGCATGCTTGTTTGGTTTCTTCCTGCTTTCGGCAAATGTAACTAACTAGCCATGGGCCACCTGGTTAGTTTGGCTAGCCATGTTGCCTCACCTGTGAATGTATGGCTAGTCTAGGGATCTATGGACCACTGTCACGGTCATCCTCTGTGTCACGGCTATTGCAGCTCATCAATGTGGCAATTAATTTTGGTTAGCGTCTGCAAATATAACTATCACATTGCACATTCACAACGAAATAGAAGCAAGAGCAAACTTTGTATTTATAAGTTATGCACTTTATAGTACATTGGGAAAAAATACCTTATTTTTTGTTTTTATTGTTTTTTTTTGTATTTTTTTGTATTTTTTTCGTTTTTATTGTTTTTATTTTTTTATTGTTTTGTTTTTGTTTTGTTTTGTTTTTGTTTGTTTTGTTTTTGTTTGTTTTGTTTTGTTTTGTTTTATTCTTTTTTTGTTTTGTTTTGTTTTGTTTTTGTTTTGTTTTGTTTTTTTTGTATTTGTTTGTTTGTTTGTTTGTTTGTTTGTTTGTTTGTTTTTTTGTTGTAGTTAAATGGGATATTGGACCATATACACTATTTCCTCTCGATGTTAGATTTCAAATGGAAAATTCATTGAAGGAGATCATGAATTCCAAGAAAACAATTTAATATAGGCTTACCAATGTGCAAATCCATATGAACCTAATGTGTCACAATTTGAAGGAGACAAAGCAAAAAATAAAGAAGAGGCTTAATAATTACGAAATCTTATCCTACCAAGTAGTGGAAAAAGTAAGGAATTCAAAGCTGTTTAAAAAATTAGTTAATCTTTTTAATAGTTTGAAATAATTAGTTTGATAAAAAATATTTGGAGTTGTTAATTAAAAATTTTAAGTGAAATAGTGTTAAAAAATTTAAGTATGTAGAGACGTACTTAATGGTAAAAAATTTTGTCTTTTTTTTTTCTTATTCACGATACAGTTCAGTTTGTGAATCTATCTTTTCCTCATCTTTTCTTTGCCAACACAAACTCTAATTCTAATTTTTTTTCATGATTAATTTAAGAGAGAAAATATCAAATCAAATAGTTGCTCATTAATTTTTATTTTTGTATTAAAAATTTGGATAGTTTTAAAGAGTTTATATTTTATTTGTTATTTTTTAAACATTTTTATTTTTTTTGGATTAAATGATTTATTTATGTATATGTTTTTAGTTATTTTATTTTTTATAATAATTAATAATTATAGTGTAAACAATTTTTATTAGAAATTCTATTTATGTTATATAATATATAATACAATGATAATGCGTGTAACTATTTAAAATATATTATTTTCAGCATTCAGCATTTATAGTTATCAAATAATATATTTATCTTTAAAATTCAATTTACAGTAATTTATCAAACAGTTTTTCAATACAAATTCAATACTTATAAAATTCAGTACTTAATTTTTCAGCACATAATTTTTTCAGTTTCATAAAATGAGCCCTTAGTTTCAAATAACTATTTTGCAACAAGAACTACTCAAAAACCTCAACTTTTCATTAAAAATGTAATAACTTGGAAAGAAGATATTTTTAGAGCTGATATGATTGTTGGGTGATTATTTTATAATTCATGCTTTCCTAGTAATGTTATAAATTCATTCTACTTTAGGCTAATATTAGATGTTATAACTACAATCTATACTAGATCTAAAGATTCATCTTATTATTAAATGCAATTTAATTTTTCAAATAAAACAAATAAATAAATTCAATTACTTTTAAACTCTTATAATGAGATATGGGTCGAGGTTATTGATAATGCTTTAGCTATTATAAAAGATATAATTAATATCTCTCAAATATTTGATGAGGTAACTAAATGGGCAGGTCCAATAAATGTAGTGCAGACAAACTTTGATACTGCAATAAATTATGTGGCCATAGAGGGATTGGTTTCTGGGAAGTATAAACACATAAATTAGTTATCATGTATAGTTCATTGTGTCAATTTGATGTTTAAGGATGTGTATCAGATAGATCATATTGTTGAACGTATGTGATATGCATCAAAGATGATAATTTTGATGCATAATCATGTTGATTTGTTACTGTTAGTTGGTTGAAAAAAAGAGAAGGTCGAAGAGAGATTATTTGGCATGGTGTAACTCTCTTTGTCACCACTTTCACTGTATTGAAGAACCTACATATGGTCTTAATTTATGGGTTTTGGTGACCAATAAGTTTTTTGTTGATTCTTAATATTTGAAGAGTAATTGAAAGTTTTTTGTAAGTTTAAGGGACAGTTCCAGTGAAAGTACAAGGTTAAGGTTCAAATGCTCATATTTGTTAGTATAATATTAATATATAAAGTAGTAAAATTTCTATTTTTTTTGACTTTTTGTAGATGATGCAAATGATGGTGTCATTGATGTATAAAGAGTTGATCTAGAGAAATTTAGTTTTCCAAATACTCAATTTTAATTAAATCTCAATTTTAGAAATAAAATAAAATAAAATATTTGTTTTACCTTTATGGTTATTATGGTTGATAGATGAATTTTGGAAATGGTGGATGATATTTATATTATAGTGTGTGGATATTATGTTAGTTAGATAGCAACCCTTTGAAATTGTGTTATTGACTCATTATTAGTTTATTATTTACATTAAGATATAAAATAATATTTTAGTAAATGTTGTGTTTATTTACATTAAGATAGCATATTATTTTTTTTTATATTTAAAAATCAATATGATGCCATGTGTTAGTTTTTATAGGTAAAAAATATGAGATAAGCTCAATAAAATAAATAGAAGATTATTTTTTTTAAAAAAAAAATATTTTTAATTTCAATAATATATATATTATATATTTATAACATCATTTGTTGGATAGAACATTGACTGCTGCTGTGACTAATGAACTGGTAATTATCCAGTTCAACTATTAATCTAGTTTTTACATCTATAATTAAAATCACGTATAATCTCAAATCAAATATTATCATCAAAATTGATATATTTTTTTAATCTGGTCATTCAATGCTTAATAAGTTTAATTATTAAATTATCAATAGTATGATAGTTTGATTGTCAAAAGTGAAAGATTGATCCATTTTGAAGGTTACGAGTTCAATCCCTATTGATACTATATACATACCCCAAAGAATCTTTATCAAATATCTTATTCATATTATTGAGATAAGGATCTTATCTATTTCAATCTTATACAATATAGGCATGATTAATTTGCTTTAGTATTATTCCAATATAGAAGAAGCTATGTATCATACTTACTACATCTTTTCCCAATGCAATCTCATGAATGCTTAAAGAATTCTACTATGTACTCATCTAGTTCCGTCTCAGGCAATTTAGCACTTCCCATTTCAAACAAGGTGTGCTTATTTTCCTTGACTGTGAAAAATAATGAGATCCTATTTTGATGCTCTATTTGTAGTCTATTTCCAAAAGAAATAACTTTTTCTGTTATGGTCAATTATCTTTGACTAGAGATAATTTTATTTTGTTGGAATCTAAAATTCATTAATTAGTGGAAGAATTTAGTGCATTGGTCACTATTCTTCAAGTATCTGATTTTTACCTTCTATCTTAAGAATGACAGTTCAATTTCCTCTAATCTTATTGCCTTCACTTTTAATGATTTTTCTCATCTTGTAAAGATGAATAATTGGGAAAGAAATTTTTTTTTTTCTGAATAAGATGAAGATCCTTTCTTGCATTAGTTATTCTTGAACTAATGTGACCAAAGTGAAGTTCATTCTTATCTTTTGAGTGGCTCCTTAAGTCTTTTATGTCTTTTTACCAAATAGAATATAATCGATCCTTAAGCTAGAATTCCCCATGATTTTTTAAGGCTCAGCAAGAAGTTTGAATGTAAGAGACATATTATAGAACTTAAAATATGTTATGCACCTTTGCTTTCCTATTTCAATAGACATGATCATGAGGTAATGATCAGAAAATATTCCAAGAGGGGAAAAGTGAACATGACTATCTAGATAGATATTTGCCCATTCATGATTCATAAGAACTCTATCTAGTTTGCATGAAACTTTTTTATTCCTTCATGTGAAATAAGAACTAGAAGATAAAAGTGAACATGTCTATCAAATTATATAAATGAATTCGAAACTCATATAGTTTGACCCAAATTGAAATCATAACTATTTGGTTTATTCCATATTGGAACCCCATTGGAAGAAGTTTTACATATATGGGTCTGCCAAAAACTAAAATTGGAATCTTGCCTATTTCCGAATTCATAACACTTTCAATTTCCTTTGAATTTTTAAACTTGAAGAATATCCACCTGCTAGGGTGTTGGGTGGCTTGCACTTCAAGTTTCCTTTGTTTTTCAAATAATTTTTTTTAAAAGAGATTGCCTTGTATGCCTAGAGTCAAAGTATTCAACCAAATGATTTTTTCAAAAATTCAAATTTTAGTCTAGATCTGCTTGTTCATAGAATACATTAAAAGGTAATACCATTTGGAAGAAGGGCAAAAACTTTGTAGTGTTAGCAAGTATCCTATTCCTTGAAAAAAGATTACTACATGGAAATTTATTTTTCCCAAAAATTCTTTCATTAGAAGGAGGATTTCCTCTTCTTCGTCCACAAGCCCCTTTTGATTTAAGATAATGTTATTTATCAAATTAATATCAGTTTGAGTTAGAAATGGGGGTTCATTTTATGTAGATAATATGCCGTTAACAATAGAATGCCCAGTTGAGCTAGTGCAGGGTAATTCTGAAAAAGGAGACAATTTAGAATCTGGAACAATAATGCCATTAATATTTTTTGGAACCTTCAAAATCTAATGATCATCCTTGGAATCCATGGTTTTGGGGTTCTGCAATCTAGAGCACATAATATTAGTAGGGCTTTGGTTTAATTCAGAAGAAATCTTATCGTAGATAACCCTTTATGCAACATCATCATCAATTATGAATTTAGTTGCATATAAATTTTCTTTAGAACAAATTTAGGTATTTTGTTCAGCAAATGGAAGGAAAATCACCTAAACTATTTTGAAATTCCTCAAATTATGACAAAGATAATGGAATAAATGTGGTCTTAGGGTACTGCATGCACTTAGTTTTCTAACATTGTCTATTTGAGACTGCTACCTCATTTTAGCTTCTAATATATACCAAACGTAATTAATATAAATATTGGATTATTATTCTAACATGACATAACAATAAATTTTATCAAGTGAAAGCTTAATTCAAGGTAGATTTTATGAAGAACTCATGAAAAATTGCTAAGGAAAGGTAAGGAAGAGAGAGCGTGAAAAATTATAATAACATAGGGACACCATTATGATGTGAATTTTATTTATAATATTAGTGATCACATAATATGTATCACTTTGGAGAGATGACAATGCTTTTTTTTTATAATTAATAACTTTAATATCAAAATTCTATACAACCTAAGAAAATTTCAGACTATTACATTCATTATGAAAAATAATGTAGGTATCAATTTTAATTTTCCTAGCTAGAATTCTAGTATCCTACGCCTTTCCCTCCAAATATCGTCTATTTCTTTCTCTCCAAATGTGGTATACAATAACTATCACCATTGCTTTGCATATGGTGTTCTTCGGATTCTACCGCAAATGTGGTATACAGCATATGTGGTATGTAATATCCATAGCATATTTGGTCTTCAATTCTTTAAAAATAGCTTCAAGGATTCTAGATTTTCATTGATTCTCATCCAGCTTTTTAATTCATTCACAATGGCTTTTGAGTAACTACATTAAAAAAAACATGGTTTATAGATTCTGCATTTGTGCAGAATTCATAGTTAGTATTCTGCAGTTGTGTGAAGGTATGATCCTTCATTCCGAGCATCTTATATTTAGCAATCAATAGATGCACGACGTGCTTCAGAATATGATTTTTCATCCATATACTCTTTGTCCAAGCATTTTCTTTTTTATTAGAATTTTCTATTATAAAATTATATGAATCTGTAATTATTCTGCCATTCTCTTCCCATATGTCCAACACTTCCATTGCTTGCTTTTTTGAACCAAATTTCTCTATCAAGATATCCCTAACCAAAATTAGGGCTTTCCAATAAGGTTGGTTTCTTTTAAAAATTGGATAATTCCAGATATCTTTAGAGTTAAGATAGAAATAATGGACTCACTTGATCCAAAGTGCATCCTCTTTCCTATTGATCCTCCAAAGAGTTTTGGTAAAAAAGTGTTAGGCAATTCATCTTCCAACATTTAAGATTTCACAGATTCAGATAAAGAAGAAAATAGAAAAAATAACAAATGATATATATCCACAACCACAACAACATACAAAACCACAACACAAACACACCCCAAGACAGAACACAAAATAATATGGTTCACTAGTCATTCAATACGACTAGCTACATCCACCAGAATAATATTTATGCATTTACAGATTATAACCAAATCAGAATGTTCTTACAGAATGTACATCAATCAAAAGAAAATCACAGAGATTAAGATGGAGAGGACACAGTCCAACGGAAGAGAATTCATAGAGTAGTAAAATAATAAACAAAAATACATATCTATATATAATAGTTTTATGGTTTAATTAACTTGAGTTTGTTGGATCACTCGGAAGGGCCAGGCTCTGCTCTAAAATTTTTTTCGGCCTCTGACCGGGCAGCGGGACCCATATTATTGTGTTATTGATGCATTCATAGCCTCTTAATATTCTCTTTCATGTATCTATATGAAAATATTAAAATAGAAAGATATTCGGTTATACAAATTAGATAATCAAAACAAATTATATATAACAAAATGCCTTATTCCATGTAAATATATCCATGATACCGAGGCCTCCCAAGGTGGTAGTCATGCATACATTGGCCCATGAAATGTAGGACCTATATCTTCTAGTTTTTGGGCTACCCCATAAGAATCTTCTACATGTATTTTCAATGACATTGATGATATATTTTGATAGAAGAAAGACCAAAAATCAATAGCTTTCAATGTCTTGTACTACCGTTTGAAGGTGCTCCAACCTTCCCGCTATCAAAAAATTTTTACACTCTCATTGATGAATGACTGAGGTAATCTTATTCAATAGGATGGAGAATTGAGAAGATATCAATCAGGTTGAAGATATTGGGACTCCAAGGAAAATGAAAAGGAGAGTGCCTTCCATAAAACCTAAAATTTCCAGCATCTATTCTTTGTGATTTTTGTCCAATCCCCCAAAAAAGGTATTCAATTTGCAGGAGTTGACATTTAATCCAGAAACTATTGATAATTCTTTTAGGACATTGAGGATGATTTTGATGGATGGAAGATATTCTCTAGAAAAAATGATTAGATCATCCGCATACATAAGCTGACTTATCTTTAGGGGTGAACACCCTAGATGAAATGAGAAGGACTCCAAAGATGAGGCTGCCACCAATTATCTAGAGAAATATTTCATGCACAGGGAAATGAGATAAGGTGATAATGGATCCCCTTGTCTAAGTCCTCTATTACCCTTGAAAAAACCATGTATTCGATCATATATGGCAATTGAAAATGAAGTGGTACTAATGCATTCTAAGATAATATCGATGAAGTGCTTAGGAAAATTCAGCCCCTCCAAGACTTACTTCAAAAAGCTCCATTCTACTCTGTCAAATATTTTTTGAATATCAATCTTTAAGAAATACATTGGAAAGATTTTTCTTCTACCATATTTCCTAATCAATTCTTGTGCCAATAGAAAGTTGTCTGAGATCAATCTATCTTTAATGTAGGCTCATTGGGCTTGATTTATTATCTCACCCACCACCATTCTTAGCAGAGAGGCTATAATTTTTTAAATGATCTTCTATATCATATTGCAACATGAAATGGGTCTGAAATCTCTAACTGATGATGCATGCGAAGATTTTGGGATTCCAATATCCTTCCATGCATATTTGAAGAACTCCGTAGTGTATTCATCAGGTCCAAGTGACTTATAAAAAATAGAACATTTTTTATCTCTTCTGGAGAGAAGGATAAAGAGATTAGTTCTTGATCTTTTTTCTGAAGTGTCATGCCCTTTGCTAAAATTTGATCATCTATTTCTTTAATATTGCTCGAAGTACCTAGTAGATTCTTGTATACATGACAAAGCTTTATACAATATCACTCTTTGAAGTTGTGTAGCTTCTATCCTCTTTTAATATTGACATTATTTTACTTTTCTGTATCCTAGAGCTTGCAAGAGCATGAAAAAAGTTTGTGCACTTATCACTTTGCTTTAGATAATTGATTTTAGCCTTCTATCTAAGGAAGGATAATTCCTCCTCTTGTAATTTTATCAATTCTACCTTAAGTATCAATTCCTCTTCCTTCAACGATTGATTAGGGCACTACAAAATATCCATTTGTAAGTTCCGAAGTGCTTTCTTAGCAAGAGAGACCTTCATGCTAATATGTGCAAAGTACTTTTCGGTCAATTTTTTTAGAGTTTCTTTTAAACTTTTCAACCTTTTGACTAGTTGAAACATAAGAGATCCTTGAAAATTCTTCTTCCAGCTTTCAAGTAATATTGATGTAAAGTCTTTGTGGGAGAGCTACATATTGCATGATTTAAAGGGGATTTTTCTCTCATTTTCATCAGTTTCTATAGTCACCAATACTAAGCGGTGGTTTGAAAATATTATAGGGGCTAGGAATCTTGCGTGACTATCCAACTGTAAGCTAGCCCATTTTATATTTGCCATAATCCTATCCAGTTTGCTTGATACTCTTTCATTCGTCTAGGTAAATAAACTTTATGAAGAGAGAAGATCCTCCATGTGCAATGAGAAGATGCATTTTAGGGCATCTTGCCACTCAAAGTTTGATACTATTTTTCCACCTACTTTATCTAGGCCAGAGAGGGGAGAGTTGAAATCATTCATAATAATCCATGGAGAGGAGTGTATTTCCCCTTCTTCTATTAAGTTTCCCCATAGAGCTCTTCTACTAGATATTGATTTGATGCCATATATAATCAAAAGTTTGAAGGAAACTTCTTTTTCTTTATCGTATACTTCTATATGAACATGTTGTGGCATGCCTGTAATGAGTTTTATGTTTGTGGTTTAATTGTCCCACAGAATTAGGATCCTACCATTTTTATGAGAGGTAAAATTAGTCTACATCTATTGGATTTTGTTTACATGAGACATGCTATCTTTTCCAAGTTTAGTTTCACTTCAATGATAGTAAAAATATCAACCCGATAGACATTAAAGAGCCTAATGATCTTATGCTTTAGGGGGCAATTGAAGCCCCCTTATATTCTAACAGCCAATCCTAATATAATGTATCTTTTAAGCGATTCGATATAATCCTCGTGCCTCCTAGATGGCTTAATTACGTGGCACTACTCATAGTATGCATTCAACCAATAATTATCCTCCATGCCTGAGATGACAAATTGAGAATTACCTTTACAGAATATATTTCATCTCTCACATATTGCAATACTTAATCCCTTATATAATACACATGACAATGATAACTTATATGTCACCCTTATTATATAATTTCCGAGCCAATGTTGACTCATTTTACATGTCCCACATATTGTGATATATAATCCCTTACAGAATACCCTCAACAACAATATATATGCCACCCGTATTACATATTTAGAGTATGCACCGGAGTACAATTCCATAATATATTTCTCCATTTCATGCATGGGAGATCCCATTAAACCCCACATACATTCATACATAGCAGACATAATTTTCACGCATTTATCAATTTTATAAAAAGCCCTTTGAGATCATAGAGCATCCAGAAATTCCATACAAGATCGCATGACATCCCAATGATTTGCCCTTTTGATAAATTCAAGTTCAAAGTAAACATGCGCAAGTAATTTTCCCATGATTTGCCATAAGTGCTCCATTTCTAAATCCATTTACTTGATAGTACAAAGAGCATCCACAAGATAAAACCATTACAGCCCATAGTCACATTTACCTTCCAACATTAGGTTTATAGCATACATGCATGTTAATTATGAATCAAAGCTGGTGTGCCACATTACACCACTTATATGTTTCCCCATTACATTTGTAACCATTGTCAAGTAAGGGATAAGGTTAGCATTTTGACAGTAATTCAATCGTTCATTCATACAGTCCATTCATTTATTGTTAATTTTAAAAATTAGGCAGATTACCCTATTTTTCCCACTAAGTATCTTACTACCATTTGATTGTCATGCCATAACCACACATACAGTCACAATGCCATCACCAGAAGACCATCCTAGAGGTGCCCACACCTCTCCCCAAAAGTTCCTTAGAAAAAATACTAGGAGATGATTTGTTCTCCTCTTTTTCCAGTCTCCAAAACTCCATAAACAATCCTGCTGATGAAAATAAAAACAAAAGCAACAAATAGATAAGACTATAAATCATTTAGTTAAAACCTCTGCCTCATTTTCTAAGGGGTTGAGGACCCTAGAAGCTTCTTATGCTGGACCATGAGAGATGGTGCCATTGGTCATTTGCATCTGCAATTATTTCCAAGGTTTAGAGATGAACCTTCTCTAATGTTTGAATCCTTTTTCCTCCTTCGAGCTTTTACACAATTGTGAAGCCCTCATTTCCTCTTCATTCTGATTTGAAGCATCTTTATTTTCAACATCAATAGATGATCCTCCCTCCTTTGCTGAATCTGCATTGGATAGATGCCCTTCTTCTGGAGGGGAGTTCTTTTCCTCTTCTTCCCACTAGGCAGAGTGGCCTTGTAGGGGTAGCTGGATGAGCTTTCTGTTCATCTTCCTCATGTTTCTGGCTTCTCATTCGACACTCCACTTGTTATATGACCAAATTATGAATAATATTTGTAAAAAGGAGGAAGATTTTTATAGACAATAGGCTTGCAAATTTTTGAGCCATTGGGAATTTTAACACAATTTTATTTATCAATTCATCACTCAAATTTATTTCTACTAGAATTACAAATATGATGTTAGTTTGTCCATATGTAGAGGTCATCCAATACAGCTCGCAGCTTTACTTAAACCCAATGGGTTCCATAAGTGAAGTAAAAATTTTGGTAATTTTACCCAAATTGGGATCTTGGCCATCTTCCTTAATCCGTAGAGAAAACTCACCGGGAGTGACTTAACATACAAGGGTCGGCCATAAACCAAGAAAGGGCCAACATTGAGTACTTGTTTCACTTTCTCTAAGTTTCCAAACTTGAAAATAAGTAATCCACTCGAGTGCTGAATGACTTGGAGAGATAATTTCTAGTGTTTCTTCATGAATTTCTTCAACACCAGTTGGACAAGGCTTTTAGTTACGAAATATCCTACCAGATAATTTTTCAAGTTCTCAATGTCATGGAGGAGGTCATCCTTTTCAAAGACAGCATTGTCAGGCTGTTTAGGAGGGATATATAATAGCTTTTAGGTATTGGAAAGGGTTCGATTTCCAGAGAATATGCTACTCCAATGGGCCTTATTCTTCCCATATGTCTTAGGGGGATTAAAAGCATCCCCATTATTCTGGTGTTTAATAGAATTGGGTTTCCCGTATATGTTCAGTTTAGGGAAAGAGGGTCTCACTGTTTGGGCCTAATATTTGACATATATTTTTCAACATGGGAAGCATTGACATTATTCAAGGCAGAACTAACTATATTATTTGAAAGCATGTTATTTGTGCTCGGAGTCCCATTAGCACTACTTGTATTTTGAACCACATCATTCAAATCACAAATCCCATCATTAGTAACATTTTGAAGTATACTATTAGTTCTCAAAACTTCATTCAAAATACTGGAAATATGTGAGGCGTCATTCGGCATGTAGCAATCATGAACATCATCATTAAATTCATTCGGAAACATATTTCTATTACTTGAATTATCGTGTTAACTACTAGAATTGCGAGAGGGATCATTCTCTCGGAAACATGTTATCATTGCTCAATTACTCATATTGTTATCTTGTGAATCGGGCGAAATTCCATCAGGTTTTAGCATTAATAGCAAAATTCTCATGTGAAACTTCATTTGACTTATCATTTATAAGGAATTTTCCATTGATTTCAAAAGAAGAAGATTTTTCTTGAGGTTTAGGTTAAACAAAATCAAATGAAAGCTTATTAATAAGTATTTTTAGCTTATCTCCATATTCGATAACAAATTCCATAGCATCCGAGTCTTCTTCAGGGTAGATTATGAGTCTTGTACTTCGGATTTGTCTCGTAGATGCATTAAGAGGCTTCGATAGAGGCGAGACGAAGGGCAAAGTTACTGGAGGTTTTTCGGCATTGCTTAGGGTTTCGATGTATTTATGCACTACAACAAAACAGCAAATTAATGACGCTTTATATTTTGACGCTTTCAGAAAACGTCATTATACGATGTGTAATTAGACATTTGATGACACTTTTCTAAAAGCGACATTATTTGTAAAATTTATTAAGTTTTTATGACGCTTTCTAGAAGTGTTATTGTTGCTACAACTAAACTTAGATTAATATTATTTCTAGAATTTATTTTTAACTTAATTATATAGATTAATCTATCGCTAGAAAGAGTTGCGCTTCTTCTTCATCACGTTCGGCCATTTCCAACAGCTAGGGTTCAAGCTCGCATCTTCGAAATCATTGGCCATTTTTGCAGCATCCTGTAAGTTTCTCCATTATGCTTATACTTGTATCAGCTCTTCGCTTTCGTTAATCTAATTAATTAATGTGAACGTGTTCCGAGTGATTTAGCATATACCGCATGTATTATAAACGTGGTATTATATGCTCTATTTTTCGGGAGCACTCGGCGAGAACAGCGGAAGAGTTGGGTTGAACTGATTGATCGTTGTTTAAAATTCCAAAAGTTTGTCACCGTGATTCTTTTGTTCAAACCCGAAGCCAACTTCTCCTTATAAATGCAGATGCTTTGCCAATCTATCACCTTCACCATTCTCATGTTAAGTGCTACTAACAAGTGCAATAAACATGTGTGTATGTGTATGTATATTAGAATTAGATCGAATCACAAGTTGATGCAACCCACATATTTATTAATGCACAACAACTCTTGAGTCACATGTTATCTTGTATCTATTGGATGATTTTTAAGATTCTCACCCAGGTACTTTTATATCTAATCCATATTTTTTTTTATTCAATATTTTTCATTTTAATTGTCTACATTGAAGAGGGGAAAGAATAGTTTGATTTATTTTGATGAATTGAAGAGTAATAAAATATTAATTATTTAGTTTTGTTGCAATTTTTTTTCTAAATTTTAGGAGTTATGATTTTTTTTATTAAATATGTTAATATTAATTTTTATATAGCAAATGTTCAACAAAAATATATGTAGATAAGGTTCATTCATTGAGAACACCAATGTCACAATGATAATTTCAAAAAAAAAACAATATCCTGCCTTAGCATAGGTGATATAAAATGATATCCAATGTAATAATTCATTTATAAATTTATTCTTGTTTTTAAAATAAATTAAATGTAGTGCACCATTGAGATCAATCATAAATAAATTTATTTATTTTTTCATCTGTACTTATTTAAAAATAATGTTTTTTTATTAATGTTTTACCATACTTTATCATTCTATTAAATTTATGAATATCTTTTGTAAATCTATAAATATGCGTTTACTTGTCTCTAACATTTATATATTTTATTATGATTTTTTTTTCTTACTATGAAACACATATTAATCCAAATAGAAATAATATTTTGATTTTTGAATCATACGCATTGGTAGGGTGTTATGCGGGCTGCTGCAACTTTTCGTTGTTAATCACTTATATCTAACACTGTGGCTATTGATTTCATATTTTTTGAATCGTGTGCAACTATTTGGATGGTGGCCGATCAACTTTAGTAGGGATAATAATTTCCATCTTGTAAGTGAGCTCAAATGGAGAGATTCCAGTTGACTTTTAGGTAGTGGTACAGTAAACCCAGAGCACCTCAGAAAGCTCTTCCACCCATTTACATTTAGCAGAGTCTAGTTGTTTTTTCAAGGTAATCAACATGGTTTTGTCGGATGCATCAACTTGGCCATTGCTTTGCAGATACCAAGGGGTAAAGTATAAGTTTTTATTTTCAATTCATGGCAGAAGTCCTGGTAGACTTGGCTTTAAAATTGTCGCCCGTTATTAGATATAATTGATCTTGGGATGTCGGAGTAGCTAGAGTCCCAGATAAATCGAGTAACCTTTCTATCTTTGATTGATGAAAAAGTGTCAGCTCTATCCATTTACTAAAATAAACAGTGGCGACCAATAATAGTTTATATTTTGGATCGTTCATCTATTTTTGAAGCCTTTAAATACACCGCACCACTATTTAAGCTCAATCACACCATCTTCACAAACAAGTATCACAACAAGCGCTGCATTTGTTGGAAACGTTTTCCTTCGCTGGAGAATATCAATCCTCGGTGTCGAGGCCATTTGTTAGTTTGGCACCAGTCATTTCTGGGATTCCGTCTAGAGGAAATTGGTGATTTGAAAATTCTTATTTCTATCTCTGATTCAATGCAAACTTCTTCTCCAATTTATTTTATAGTCATTCTCTATAGTCATGCTATTTCTATCTTTTACAGTTATTTCTATCTTTTAAAATTCTGATTTGAAAAATGAGGCTATAGTTCATATATTTGTGTGCTCTATAGTCATGCTATTTCAAAATCAATGAGCCTAAGGACCTAGAGACATTAAATGTCATATCTATAAAATGACTTTTATCATATTTTACTTTAATTTAAAGTATAATTAAATGATATTTTTTTGTTTAAATATTTTTTTCTATGAATCTAACTTACTTTGAGAAATAATTCCTCAATTTTAAATTTTATTTTAATAATTTTGCGTGTGTTAACAAATTCAACAATGTTTCAAAAAATAATGCTCATCTCTTCTATCTTATATCTGACATGCATTTAAATATTTTTTTAAATATTTAATTTTTTAATTTTCTTTTAACAGATAAAATAGAGGTTGTTCAACGAATAACACTGGAATGTTGATGAGTTCTTCCATTTGAAGTGTGATATCTATTGGAATTAATATTTTTTTTAAAAATGGATCGTTCATGGATCTCAAAGGATAAAAGATCGAAGGAATATGAAGATGGAGTTGAATTAAAATATTTATGCTTTAATTTTTCATTATGCGAAATGTATTTAATATTAGTTAAATTAAAATGCATTTGCATAAAAACATGGTTGATGCTAAAGAGGAAGAGCGATTTATTTTTGTAAATCCGACATTGGTTTCCAAAGCTGGATTGGGAGAAGCAAGCAAGAAAAATAGGTCAAGGGTTATAGCTAATTGATTGATGAATGCAAATAATACAGATTTTATTATTATTCCATATAACCCAGGGTAAGTTATTTAACATAAGTAAGATTATAAGTATGCATATATATCAAATTATAAATGATATGTTGTTACACTAATATTAATTTTGCAGTTGTCATTGGGTATTGGTAGTACTTGAAATAAGAACTTTGATCGCTTATTTCCTTAAATCCTTGCATCATCAACCTGCAGATGATCTTAAATACATTGTTAATATGTAAGTTTTTCTCTTCTTATTATATAATGAAGTATTTGGTGGCAACATAAATTTTTTTTCTTAATGCAGGGCTCAAAGAAATCTTTACTTTAAAAAATATATATCATCAAAAAGAGAGCCTAATTGGGTTGTACTAGGGGTACATAACTCATTAACTGAGTAATATAATATTTAGTGTATTCTGCTTAATTTTAAACTTTTTACAATATGACTTGCAAGTAACTTCATATAAAATATATTGATTTTATTTTATATTCAGTGCCCAAGACAACAAGGTAGTGTTGAATGTGGATACTATGTGATGAGATATATGAGAGATATCATTCTTGATCAAGGATGTCTAACATCAAATGTATGTGTTTATTTATTGTTTCTCAATATATCAGTTATTTTTAGTTGTCCAATTTTATTGATTAAGATAATACTTTACTTTTCAACAGTTTAATGGGAAGGAATCATACAAAAAAGAAGAGTTTGATGAAGTACGATCTGAATGGATGATGTTGGTGACTCAATTAATACTTTCCTCAGTTTGAAAAGCATTGGGGACACCTTTTTTTATTGAAGCATGAATAAATTTTGGGATTTACAACATTAACTTTTGATGAGGTTCGTAATTTATATCTCTTTTGAACTCACTACACACCTTTAGGTTTTAAATGGATTATTATTGTTTTGTATTTTAAAAAATTTTATCAACTTTTATGCCATAATTGATAAATCTCCAACTTTATATTTTATCCATTACTACTAACTTTGTTTTTGTTGTTGTTAAATTTTTTTAATCGTATATGTCAATTGTTATATACATTATTTTTATGATATGTTGTTATCATTCCTGTTTTTTTTCCAATGCTCTATAATATATTTATTTCTGCAAGTGTAAGTATTTATTGTTTATCTATTTGTATGCAGGTTACCTTATTTGGAAATTAACTCTCAACTTTGTTAGGCAAGCAGGAATCAGTTTTATGGAGTTAAGGCACAATTGGGTTGCATATATCAGAAATTTTGAATTGAATTTAAGAAACGAATGTTGAAATTGTGTTATATTTTTTTTTTTTGATTTGTAAGAAGTCTGAGTTCCCCATTGTACTTGAAAACTGTTTTCTTTGTATGGATTGTAAATTTATTCTTATGTGCATGCAGTATTACCATAACATGTGAAAATATATTTACAATAATTATTAAATTTAAATTTATTTAAATTATAATCTTCCTTGACGCTTTTTCTAAGCGTCATAGTATAAAAAAAATTTCGATACCTACAACATATAATGACGTTTTTTTGCAGTGTCATTGAATCATACCTTGACGCTAAAATAAAATGTCATTGTTAATAAAAATGATGCTTTATTTTACCGTCAATGTATGATTCAACGACACTGCAAAAAAGCGTCATTATATGTATAGACTTTTTATGTCATGCTAGCGGATGACGCTCTCGATAAGCAACATTATATATATATAATGATGCTTTTTAGGCGTCATTGATTATGGTTTTTGTTGTAGTGATGACATCTGTCTAACTCGGGTGGTCCTGTAAATTCTATAACAATTTATTATACCACATGAAATTTTCCTAAGTTACAGAAAATTAGATCAAACTTCACCATACCCGATCCAAGCCTCCTGAGGTTGGATTTCTTGAGAATCTTGAAGAAGATTTGAGGTTTTTGAAGAGATTTCAAGGAGGAGAGGGGTGGGTGAGAGTTAGAGAGATGATTATGCTTTGATCCTATAAATAATAGCAGTAACTCAAATAGATAAAATATTATTATTTACGGCTAAGTATATATCATCACATAATTCTAAATCAATTGTCCTTAAATGAATTTTTAATAATCAACAAAATAGGGGGAAAGCACTAAGACAATTACTCTAATTGACTTGAATTACTTACAAATCAGTGATGCAGATCATGAAATTCATATTTGATGAACTCTCTCGCCTACTTATATAATTTTAAAGATTGAGGGTTTTCTTTACTTTAAAATAAATTTACTAATTTCTTATTTATAATATTTACCTTAAAATAGAGTTTCAGTTTAATTTTATTTATTAAATAATAGTTTGTTATATATACTAGCGCCATATAAAATACTTACTATTTACTCACAACTATCATACAACTTGCTACATACATGCATCGTTCATAACTCTACATACAACCACACATTACATCAATTCATGTGATGACTATACCATCAGATACATACATTCCATATCCATGTGATGAGTATGTCATGAAATACATACATTCCATAATTATATGATGACTATGTTATCACATAATTCATAGGTTCAACATCCCAAATTTTTAGTTTTAAGATATATTATTAAATTATTTTTTTTAAGGAAATCATTGCTTTAAGGTATCACCCCAATTAAGAGTTTTCTTTTATTTCCCTTGAGTTGCAGGGGCTCAGGGTTAGAACCTCGAGATTAAACAAACAACAACTCAGAAAAAAAAAAGAAAAAACAAAGCAAATTAAAAAAAAATATTTTTATTGAGATCTCCACTTGGCACCACGGTAGGCTCCACCATAATAACGATCGGCTACCTTGAGGTTCACCATGACACGACTCACTACCGCAAGCTCCACCATGGAAGTGGTTGTCCACCATGAGTTCCACCTTGGTAAGTCTCAACACCACAAGCTCCACCATATTAGCAGCCACCCACCCTAAGTTCCACCATGATTTGGTTCGCCATCGTAAGCTCCTCCACGGCATGGTTTTCCACCGCAAGCTCCTCCACGACATGGTTCATCACCACAAGCTCCTCCACAACTTGGTTTTCCATCAAAAACATCTCCATGGCCCGGTTCACCACTGCAGGTTCTTCCACTAGTCAATTCACCACCACAAGTGCATTGACAACTCGATTTATCACGACTAGTTGTTGCTCTGTGTTTAGTTGTTACAAAATACTTAACTCAAAATTACAATCCCGTGTGTTTAAATCACCACACAAATCAAATACAAAATTACATTCCAAAAAATGAATAAGCATTACCACAATTATAATCATATTTATACACATCCAAATGCATATTAAAATATATCTAAAAACATATAAATAAAACTTAAGTTAGACAGTATGTTTCGTTTTACAAAGGTTAGAATACCTCTGTTAATATTAAGGATGCTTATCTATACTTGCGCATATATTAAAACCTGATAGTTCCATATGTAAATTGTGATGTCTCAAACATGAATTTGATATCATTGTTGGAGCATTCTGGATTCTGCAAAATCACGCATACATGACTCATTTTAAAATTATTTAACTTTTCAAACAAAGGTAGGAAGATATTGTTTAGACTCGTACCTCAACCTTTCGACAAATTGATGTGGAGCAAGGTCTTCTTTCGTAATCCCAATTTCTATTTGATGTGAGGAAGAAGACACATGCACGATAAAGGGCTTCACATGATTTTTATATCTTGCCATATTTTTTGAAACATAATAAATAAAAATAGTAATATGAAAATATATGTCACATCACTTTACAAAAGTGATGTGACATGTTCCCATATTATATTATTTAAAATATATTAAAAATTCAATTTATGTTATTATATATATATAATCATTTAATTAATATGATTCAAATTTATATTTAATTAACAAAATTAATTAATATAATTTAACCAAATTAATTAGTTTGATTTTATATACACACTTATTCTAAATAAATAAATTGAATCTTCAATTATGATTATTATGTTTCTTATGGTATTTGATCTAGCGACAGAAGGGATCCTAACATAAATTGATAAATAAGATCTCAGATTCCCAATATTAATTATATGTATCATAATTCAGATAAATTATAATTTATACCATTATAGAATTATAATCATACTTCCTCACTTATTCTAAACAATTCACACTCTTTTTTATTTAACATTTATTTCACTCTTAGTGTTAGGATTATAAATACTCATTTATTAAATTAAAATTTTGATAATTTAATTAAATTAATTTTTTATGTACGACCTCAATACATCTCACTTAACTTATTCGATATATCAGATCAAAATTTACCTACAGAGCTTGACATTATCAAAACTTATAAGCAGAGGGTATCATCAATTTATTATATAGTAAAAAGATTCCATCAATAATTAATATAAACCATGCAATTCATAAAGTTATTTGACTCAATGAGCATATTGATTTAATTATAAATCTTACCTTTTATGAGTCAGAACAACTTTAAGTAATTATACGTATTTATTAATTATATCAAGATTAAGAATAAAATAATTATACTGCTTAGATCCCATTCAATGCACTCAAGTACACTAGTACAAGAAATTTTAATTTTACCATTTCTCATAGTTAAGATAGGCATACTAAAATCTTATACAATAATATTGCTAACATGATGCTCAACCCTATCTAGATTATGAACAATAAACTTATATTCAATAATAACTAATGACTTGATATTCTCTATATAAATCAAATTCTATGCACTAAATCATCTATTATTTAGAATAAATGACAGATATTTCTTATCTTAAAAAAATCTCAGTTCATTACAATTTAAAAGAAAATCAAAATGAATGCAAATAACAAAAATAACAAAAAATAATAAAGAATGACTTCAGTATAAAATAGTTCCAACATATATATCTATATATATGCTATATAGTTTAAATGGAAATATATACCTATATATACCTATATATATATATATATATATAAACAGATATGTGTGTGTTTATATACATATAAACATGTATATTTATGAATATTTATATTTATTGATTTATATATACACACATATATTTTTATGTATTTGTGTATATGTATAATTTTTATTTTAAAAATATATAGAAATATATATCTGTAATTTAAAAATTTGTATTTTACATATAATCATATATTTTTTTTCAAATTAGAAAACCATCTATATTATATATATTTTAAAAACTTAGGGTAAAATTGGATTTCTAATTTTGGAGGTTCCGAAAGAAAACTATTTATGTTTTTGGGGATGTTTATTTAAAAAACTATAAAATATATACTAAGAATTAAATATTTGTTTTAAAGAAAAAAAAAAACATAATTCTCCGAGAAACATACTTGATGACGTGCACGCGAAAAGGAGCTGTTTCGAAACACAAATTCCAAAACGATGACACAGACAAACAAATATTTTTACACGTGAAAGTGAAACACACTTCCAAGATAATGTTGCGCGCCAACACTGTCAGCGTTATTAAAAGCTGTTTACGTTAGCGTGACCGGTGCGTGGGTGGCACGTGCAGAGACAAAAGAGGTTGACGCTGCTACAACACAACAGTTACATTGGGGGGGGGGGGGGGGGGGGGGAGAGACAGAGACAGAGACAGAGAGGGGGCCAAGGAAAGACATTGAAGGATATGTAACAGAGATAGAGAGAGAAAGAAAATAATTAAATATTATATCTTTGGAAAAAATAATAAAAAGTCACATCAATGTTATTTTCTACATTTATGATTCTTGATATACGTTGCCCTTCTCTCATATAATTATATATATATATATATATATATATATATATATATATATATATATATATAAAACTATGATATATAAATATACACACAATGATATATATGTACCCACACACGCACAATGATATATAAATGTATATACACATACACAATGATATATATATATATATGTGTGTGTGTGTGTGTGTGTGATTGTGGTAAGTAAAGTTCCACAAGCTCACATCACCCATCCATGTATGTTTTTGGCATTGACTTGAATTTTTTTCATTATTTATGTTATTTCTGTATTTGCATTATAATTTTCTATTTTAAATTATTACATGTTTTATTATAATACTATTTTTTGTAATAGTGATATTGGATGTATGATTATGGATAATAATTTTTATGGTTAATATTATTTTTGTATACTGACAGTGACGTATAATATATAGTCAAATATATCTGAATTATAATCGGCAAAAGAAATTTGAGATATCTTGATAAATATATACAGAGTCATATCACTGCACAACAAATCTTCATTAAAAGAAAGATATATAGTCGTCGAATATCATATTAAAAATATGGCTAAGTCATATTTGTCATATGACAAATTGAGAGTTTCTACTACAAAGTCAACTTGATTCAAATGGTCAGATTACCATAAATATGACAAATAGTTTTTAATGAAGATGAAATCTATCTTGAGGAAGGAAAATTTCTTAGAAGCAATTGATGAAAAGATAAAAAATATTGAATATAATAAGTAAGATCGAATGAACGATAATTGTTATTGCAAGCTAATATAGTAATAGCAGATGATAGTATGTTGTCAAGTATTTCATAGTTATAGTCGCCAAAAAAAAAAAATTGCGACGCTTTGATAAATAAGTATGAAGTCAAGTCATGGCATAATAAAATCTTCCTGAAAAGAAAACTCTATACTCTTTGAATGACATAATCTGCTCTGATGACAGAGCGCATGATCAACATATTGAAAATATTATTTTCACATTTATTTGCCATAAATGTGACAAATAGTACTTGGAGGATAAAAATAGTCTTTAATGATTGTGCAGCTGCTATACTAGAGAAAGAATATAGGCGCAAAAATAAAAAAGATTGTATATAATTTTCTCTTTAAAGTATGAATTAAATTGTCTCTAGAGGAAGATCAATAAAATGTGACTCCGATGAGAGACAGGATAAGAATAGAACAAAATTATTGGGTTATAAGAAAGTTAAATATAATGATTATCCAAAATAAGATCATATAAAAAGGCAGCAATGATATTACAGAGGAGAGGTAGAGAAAAATATCATAAAAAAAACAATTCGCATTATCAAAAACAATCAAGGTTGTGTAGCAAGCATCTCAGAGTTAGATATTGATGAAATTAGAGCAACTCCAATGGGAGTTGCTATAAGGGGTGTCATCTCCATAACTGCTAAAATGGCACCCAAACAATAAAAAAAACTTTCTCCAATGGAGTTGGTATAAGAGGTGGTAGAATACCATCAAATATATTGGGGTGCCATATTTGGCAACCTTGGAGAGAGAATATAGAGGATGCAAAATATCAGTTATGACTATTTATGCATCTCAAAGGATCATTCTCATGGGTTAAAAAAAAAAACTTTAATTAAAAAAATATTTAATTATTAGAATATCACCTTATTTTGGCACCTACCATTGGTGTAAAAATCTGTCTAGGGGTGCCAGAAACACTGTTCAAGTTTGCAAAATAATATTTGACACCCCTTTTTTGGCATCTCCCATTGGAGTTGCTCTTAGATTTAGTGATGCAGTAATATATACTGAAAGTAAAAAAAAATTATTGATGTGTTTTTGATGGGCTCATGAGCAACGTGGCGTATGAATTTGTACTTTGCATAGAGAAGAAACACAGTAAGAAGAAGAATCATCAAAAATAATCACTGGCTTTGCACTACAAAATTGGTCACATATTCAAATGAGGCATGAAGATTCTTACTGAACAAAAGCTTCTTCCAGATCTCAAAAACACATTTGGTGAGTGAGTTTTGTATGAAGATTTTGCTTTCAGAAAAAAAGAACTATATGAAGAGAAAGTCTTATCATGCTTTAGTATTAAAGATTGTAATCTAATTTCAATTTATCTTCCTATTAATTTCAAGTCATCTATAAGTATGTGCCCTGACAATAAAACAAGCATAATTGAAATATCTTGACTACCATGTGCATTAGTTATGTGAAGCTTAATGTTTACTATGATTTGCACGAGCTCAGTTATTGCACAAGCTTGCCTCAAATGATGCAATCAGTTATGGAGGATAAGACATTACTATCAAATGCTTTGCTGATTCAGATTATACATGAGATATTGATAATAGCAGGTTTACCACAAGCTATGTGTTTACTCTTATTGAAGGAACTATAAGTTGGGTTCAAAACTACATTCTCTCGATACTATTTTGATGAGAGAGATATAATATAATATAATTATACAAGTTTGTACAGTAGTAATCTGCAGATTGCAAATATTATTAGGAGAATTTGAATATAAACAAGCAAAGATTGTTTTAATTTGTGATAGTGAGAGTATTTTACTCTTAGTAAAGAATCTAGGATTTCAATAGAAAAAAAATGTGTATAGTATAATATCACTTTATATGAATAAAAGCGAAATAGAAAAGTATGGATTTACATAAAAAAAAAATTTACAAAGAGAAAACTAGCATATGTACTAACAAAGTCAATAAAAAAGGTAAATTTAATTTTGTGTCAATCTTATGTTGGACTGACATAAACATAACTACATAAGCGGAATGTGGTGAAATTGTTATTCTCTGAGAGAATTTGTTATTCTTTATAGTGAATGACTACATGATGGAATATTTATTTAGAAATAAAAATAGAGTTTTTCTTTTGTCATAGCAAAGGGCATATTTGTCAGGTGGGTTTATTTCCTTGATGTTAATATCAAAAAAAAAAAGTTATTTCCGTCTCACAAATTATTTAATTCATCATTTTCTTAAACATTATTATCCCAAAAATATTATATTTTTCAAAAAAATAATTAAATAGCATATTAAATGATACTATTAACATTTACAATTTTTTATATCATTTCTCCTAATTTTATAAATTCTAAATCTATTCCCACTATAAATATAAAATTTTAATCTATTCCCAGCCCACTATATTCATAAATTTCATTGTTTGTGTATCTCAACCCAAAAATATTTACTTTTTAAGACCTATTTTTTTAAAAAAAAAATTATAATTATGCTTTGCTGCATTGAAAATGATAAGCTAAAATTATTCCTCTACCACCCACGTTAGCTAAAAAAAATTCTCCACATCATAACCATATTAAAAAAAAGACTGCTTGTTGGGTCCTTAAACAATTTGACCCATAGTCTTTTTAAAAAATAAAAAATAATTCTTCTTTTTTTATATACACATTTAACACTTTGTATATATTGTGTATATATACTATATTTCATATATATATATATATATATATATATATATATATATATATATATATATATAGCTTATATGCAACACATGGTGGACTCCAATGATCTTCAATCCCCGAGTGTTGCTCAATTGGCATTCTATAGTTGTAATTCAAGGACTTGAGTTCAAATCCAGGAAATGCGACTTGTGAGACAGAAATTAAGTCATAACCTAAATGTAAAACTATTCACCTTCAGGATAAAATAGACAATATAAGTATGCTCTAATGGAGGGCTGGGCAACCGGTTAATAATCGGGTGATGCCGCTCAGGAACTAAAGGTCAATGGGGCTCATCGTATATTACAATATATGATAAGTATTTATACATAGAATATATATTCACATAGTCCATATACACATTATATTGTGTATATACCCACAATGTATATACACTATATATATATATATGATGTATAGATACACAATAAAATAATTTATATATACAATGTGAATATATATATATTGTTTAACTATACATTATATATATATATATATATATAATACACAAATAGTGTGCATATATATAGTGATTTTAAAACAAGTTTTAATTTATTTATTTTGCGATTGGTGGATTTAAGAGTGTGAAAGTATAATTAATTTTAAAAATATTAAACAATATTTTAAAAAAGTAGGTTATAAAACACAAATATTCTTGGTTTTGGATGCCAAAACATAGTTTTCTAAGTTTTATTTCATTCTCACTAATTATTTCAATTTTAATAACATTAAACAAAATTTACATTTATAAAATATATCATTATTGTTTTTTCATCAGTATTTTTTTTTAGAAAAAATTATGTTTTGAGATCTCAAGACTAAAATATGTATGTTTTGATTCTTATTTTAAAAAGTTTTAATAAAAAAGAACCGTAGGTGTAAATTATTTAGATTTTGGTCTCATTTTATGTAAAATTACGAAAATATCCCTATTTTTTAAAAAAATTGTTTTTTGATATATATATATATATATACATACATATACATACACACATAACATATATATAATAATATTTATAGATATACATATGTAGATGTTACATATGTATAAATATTTTAATTTATATATGTTATGATATATATCATTTAATTTATATATCAATATATATGTGTTATGTTATATTTATAGATTATATATATATATATATATATATATATATATATATATATATTATGAATAGTATTTTTGGAAACACCATTCACATTGCTTTTTCAAAATACTTTTGAGGTGTCAACAATGTTTTTGAAAAATATTTTTAAAAAAAAATTAGTTTATTTTCATGATTTAACATACATAAAGAAGAGAATATAAACATTTATATTTAAATACAATTTTTATCAATATTGTTTAAAATATGGAGCAAAAAATAAATATTTTATTTTTGGCACTCATTTACATAATTTTCTATATTTTTCTTTTTTCATGGTAAGGTGGTGCAAAAACAAAAATATAAAACAAAAAGGAAATAAAGCTTAAGTGGAGGATATCGGTTATTACATATCACGTGATGTGAAGGTGCAGTGCCAAAAAAAGAAGAAGAATTGCCTTTTCGTAAAAAAAAAGTGTCCACGATGAAAAAGGTAGATTATATTTTAAATTTTAATTCAAAAATATAAGATGAGAATTATTAGCGAAAGAGAATCTAAGCAAGGCGCCAAGGCCATCTAGATCTTTTTATTTTTGGTACATAAAAATAGGATAAAATTATGTTTTATTATTAGTAAATAAAAATAATTAATTACAATAGAATTCATTTAGCAAAATTAGTGAAAATTAAATTAAATTAATGACACATTTACCCTTCAAGGTTTTCATTTTCCAAAAGATTTTTGTAGAGATGTCAACTAGGCCGGACGGCCCGGCCTGGCACGAGGCACGGCACGGTTCAGCCGTGCCTAGGCCGGCCCGGCATGGGAATTTCCCGTGCCCGGGCTCGTGCCGTGCCGTGCCGAGGCCAACTGGGCTTCGTGCCGTGCCGAGGCCAACTGGGCTTCGTGCCGTGCTTGGCCCGGCATAGTACCGTGCTGAATTTTTTTTTTAATTAGGGTTACTGGACGCCGAAACCCTAATTTTTTTTTAAATTAGGGTTTCGGGCGCGCCCAATTCCTATTTTTTTTAGAATTAGGGTTTCAGGCGCGCCCAAACCCAAATTTAAAAAAAAAATTAGGGTTCGGCGTGAGGCACGCGCCGAACCCTAATTTTTTTTTTTAATTTAGGGTTTGGCCCGACCGGGCCGAACCCAGCAAATCATGCCGCAGGTCCGTGCCGGGCTGAACCCCCAAAAAACCGTACCGGGATAGGCACGGCGTGGTTAGTATTCCGTGACGTGCCTGGCCCGGCACGTAAGCTCGGTTGGGCCTGGAAAAAATGGGTCCGGCCAGCCCGACACGGCCCGTTTGACACCTCTAGATTTTTGAGGAGAACACACAAAAATTATTGGACGCGAATTAAACTAAACGCACAACATATGTACATTTTGGTAATTTAAGTTGGCATAATAATTTGAAAAATATTTACGGAAAATAACACTCACATTTAAATATTTAGTAAAAATTACATTAAAATAAAAAATATTTGTGTTTTTGTACACTATAAATAATAAAGACAAACCCAAAGTTAGCCCCGTGAATTTGCAATCACGTGTTCATGTTTTGTCAAAATAATATTCAAAGGGTAAATTTGCATTATCAAAGTTGCCCACCCTTTAGAGGACTTATTTTTCAAACCATTAATATTTAAAAAAAAAAAAACAAGTACATAAATGAAATTTGTAGTGAAGCCATAAGCATGCATGAGTTGTCACGGGAAAGCCAACATCTCCCAATAATTGCATCTTAATATTTTTGGTAAAATATGATAAAATTATCTAAAAGGCCTCCATATTAATAACTAAATAATCCCAAAACATAAAATATTTATTAAATTTTATTTCAAAAACATTTTCAAAAATTACTATATATATATAACTATATAACTTATATATATATATATATATATATATATATATATATATATATATATATGTTTTAAGCTATATATTTTTTTATCATTTTAAACATATAACTATATATAACCTATATATACAATTTTATTTTATTATATTACATATATATAACATATAACTATATTTAACATATATATGTAAAATATTTTTTTTATTAAAATATTATTTGATTAGCATTTCTTATCTCATAATAATTCTCTTAGAACAATACTAAACATGATTATTTTTATTTTTGGACACTAATTCATTCTTTAATTATAAAAAATATATATTAATGAGAAACAAGATACATGGGATGATAAGAAAATGCCCACGGGGGGTGTGTGATGATTAAAAATAGTTGAAGAAGACCATACCCAGTGTACAAAATTCAACTTTAGCATAGAATCTAAGATAGATTAATAACTTGATAATATTGTCTCTTGAGATCAGAGAGAAATTAATAACTCGACAATCTTACCGCCTAAAGCCAGAGAGGGATTAATAACTTTATAATTCTACCCCCTAAAATCATAGAGAGATTGATATCTCAGCAATCTTACCTCCTAAAATCAGAAAGAGAGAGATTAATAACTAGACTATTTTAACCCCTAAAATAATTGAGAGATTAATAACTCGATAATCTTACCTCCTAAAATCAGAGATAGATTAATAACTCAATTATTTTACTCCCTAAAATCATAGAGAAATTAATAACTCGCCAATTTTACCTCCTAAAATCAGAGAGAGATTAATAACTCAACAATCTTACTCCCTAAAATCAGAGAGAGATTAATAACTTAACAATCTTACCGCCTAAAATTAGAGAGAAAATAACAACTCGACAATCTTACCCCCCTAAAATCATAGAAAGAATAATAACTCGACAATTTTACCCCCCCTAGAATTAGAGAAAGAATAATAACTCGACAATCTTACCCCCCTAGAATTAGAGAGAGAATAATAACTCGACAATCTTACCCCCCTAAAATCAGAGATAGAATACTAATTCAGAGAGAGAATAATAACGACAATCTTACCCTCCTAAAATCAAAAAGAGAATAATAATTTAGAGAGATAATAATAATTTGACAATCTTACCCCCCCAAAATCAGAGATAGAATAATAACTCGATAATCTTACCCCCCTAAAATCAGAGATAGAATAATAATTCAGAGAGAGAATAATAACTCGACAATCTTACCCTCCTAAAATCAGAAAGAGAATAATAATTTAGAGAGATAATAATAATTTGACAATCTTACCCCCCCTAAAATAAGAGAGAGAATAATAACTCGATAATCTTACCCCCCCCCCCCCCCCCTAAAATCACAGAGAGATTAATAACTCGATAATCTTACCTCCTAAAATCATAGAGAGATTAATAACTTCATAATTTTACAACTTAAAATCAGAGTGAGATTAATAATTCAAAAATCTTACCGCATAAAATCAGAGAGATTAATAATTCGACAATTTTACCCCCTAAAAGCATAGAGAGATTAAAAGCTCAACAATCATACCCCCTAAAATCAAAGAGAGAACAATAACTCGACAATCTTACCCCCTAACATCAGAGAAAGAATAATAATTCAGAGAGCGAATAATAACTCGACAATCTACCCCCTAAAACATCATAGAAAGATTAATAATTCAACAATCTTACCCTCAAAATAAGAGATAGATTAATAACTTCATAATCTTACCCCCTAAATTCAGAGAGACTAGATCTAATGAATCTCAAATCTAAGTTATGACCTCCAATATATACATATATATACAACACAAATATTTCTCAAATGACCTATCAACATGAGTACTATTTTTCACTAAATATATTTAACTTTAAAATTTTGATGATAGATCTAATATATAATTAATAAATAAAAATTAAAAATACAAAAAAATGAATTTATTCGTCATCATTTAATATGGAAATGCTCTTGAAATAAACAAAATTTAAATTAGTAAAAGCAAGATGACTCATCACTAGCAAAAAAAAAAAAAAAAAAAAAACATAGAAATTTATCTTAATTTTGTACAAAAAAAAAGAGCCTATACAACAACAAAGTGCTTAAAATGGGTTCCAAAACTCCATTCTATAGGAAAGGAAATTTACATTCACAACTCAAAAATGATATCTTTAAGAACTATTTTTAATACTTGTATAGTTGAAACTATGATGTAGGAGAAAAATAAAAATCTAATCAAATTAGATAAATTGCCTCTGGCCTTGTCCTCGATTCCAATTAGGATTACCGGGCCTTCTGTTGCCACTTTTCGGGTTGAGATTCTGTTTAGGAAGATCACACAACTCCACCATTTGTATTGTTCGCTGCCTCTTCGCTGCCAAAATAAACAGAGCCATTGGGATAAGTTTAAGATCATAGTTATTTGGGAGAATAAAAGAAGAAGAAGCTAAGCGCAAGCAGGTCCGAGCCATTCTAGGTGAGCAATGTTAGCCTAGTCTGAGTCAAGGTTCAAGCCCAAGGTCTTGTTTTTATTTTTCTCTGATGATAACCATGGATACATGGGCTAGCTTTCACACACATCGACTAATCCAACAGGACCCTGATGTGGCTCGAACTAGTGAGAATTGGGTCGGACAGAGCCACTGCCATCCCCTCATTAGTTCTGCCGAGGAGAAAATAACACAAGAATTGCTAGGGAGAACATACCATTCTCGACTTGTTGATAACGCTCGTGGAGCTTCCTCTTCGCGGCTTCGAGTTTCATCTGGACTGAATTTTCATCAGAGCTCTTGGATTTCTGGTCGGATGATGCTAATGGGTCAGACAGAAATTAACTTTACGTTTCAAAAAATGGATGTTTCTAGGCGCACTCACATTTTGCCACTGTGGACCACTTGGACCCTCTCTCTGGGTCTCGTCCTTGCTGGGTTTAGGCACCGAGGACTCAATCCGGCTTCGCTTTGGCTCATCAACCAATATTGGGGGTCTTCGTGGCTTACCATCCTCATTAGAGGACTTATTAGGTCTACCAGCAGCTTCATGTCCGACTGCAACATGTTGGTACTTTTTTGCAGTAGTAGTAGTAGTAACAGTGGCAGCAGGAGCAGCAAGAACAGCCTCTTCCTCCTTTGAAGCTTGAGGATTCCTATGCGTTACTTTGCGATTCTCAGAACATGCCATTCTTGCAACTGTGTTGTTCCCACATTTCTCATCGTTTTTAAGATCTGAAACATTATCTTCCCTCGTTCAGAATCAATGGGAGATGAGCAACGAAGAAGATGTAGAATAAATAGAAGTTAAACCTACTTCCATCATCATCCATGCCATCAAAGATCTGTGGGAGATGAAAAAAATACAGAAAACGAGAATAAAAAGTCAGCCCACGAGATACAAAATGCATCATATGTGTGGGTCTGGGTGTACGTACATTGGAGAGCTCGATTGAAGCAGTGTCGGGGACAAAGAAAGCTTCCTCATCTAAAGGAGGAGAAGCGAGCCCTTCTGCTTCGTCCATAACAGATGGATTTACAGAATCAGGAGTAGCATCATCACCTAGATGGTGCAGAAAACACATGAACAGGTAGAACAGACAAGCGCAAGAAATCGATGAATTGCAGAGACTGAGGCGGGAAAGAGAAAAACCTATTTGTGAGTTTCTGTTCTTGATAGCATCCATGGCACTGTACCATTCATCCACCAGATCCTTCCAAGCGCTGCCACCCAAAACCAAAAATAAGAGATCTCATCACATTCACAGCGCATTCAGAGTCGAACAGATGAGAGGTCGATAGGAGAGTTTGACATCAGAGCAACAAGCATAACAGAAGAGGATTCAGGGTTTGATCTCACATACTCTATGAGGGATCGTGCCATGTTGCGAATCTGCAGTGATCCATGCTTCCGAAGCCGATTGACAACTTTTCCGATCTCAGTAGCCTGAGGAGCAAAAACGCCATTGCCATCAGTTGAAGGATTTGCAGAAGGATGGGTCTATGGCAAATTGATTAACTTGTTGACGAAGGAAAGAAGAAGCGAACCTTGAGAACATCCACGTTCAGAGCCATCAATTGAAGGCTTCTCAAGGAAGCAAACAGAACAGAATCGGACTGCCAGGAGAACACTACGACGGGGTTAGAGGGAAAAAAATATGGACAGATCTCGTAGAGCGAATTAGCATTACCTCGTCACGGGCATTGAGAAGGACGTCCTTGATTCTCAAAACCTCGTTAAAGGCCTGAGATTGTTCCTCCATCTCCTCTGTTAGTGCCTCAGCTTCGCCATAGCTATAATTACTAACCAAATGCTTCTTCAAATTGACCTCTTCGTTATCAACATCACTCTCTCTGTTACTACTTGCTACCTTGCTCTCTCTGCTGGTGCGAAAATCAAACTCGGACCCATTATTGGCGTTTTTGTATTCTCTTTTGCAATGCCGCGTTGCTTCGTCCCCATCCCCGCTCTCTTCTTCCTCGCGTAGAACTGGCGCTTCGACTTGATTGCATCCAGAACAACGAGTGAGCTTGCAGGTGAACAACAGCTCTGCTATTCGATCTCGGCGCAACCTAAATTCTTTTGGGCAATCAGAAGCTGCAACCAAGATCGCGTGATCAATGACGCTAAATATATCGGAAGTTGCTGTGCTGAAATAGCTTCTCCAGTGATCAAGAGATGGAGAAGACGCCATCGCGAGGCTTTTTAAACCCAGATCAGGAGCTAAATCGTCTCGCTTGTCTCGACGTCGAGGATCAATTTCCAAGCAGTCCCAGTGTGTCACCCAGAAAGCGGAAACTAAGGTTCAATGTATTCCCAGATTTACACAGTATCAAAACTAGAATTCTTTGAATGGTAGGAGAAAACACAAGAATAAAAAGCGGAATCTGATGCTAGGAAAATGGTTTCAAATGCAAAACTCGTCCGCTTCAATCACAAAAGAGCATCTCTTTTTGTTTTCCGTCTCGTTTTATATTCGGATTGTCCCATTTTCAGAAGATTTATCTGACAGCGCAACTAATGGGCAGCTTGGCTCAGATCCTGAAGAATCAAGCTGGACGACGACGACGATCAGGATCAGAGGTGAAATCTCCTGGTTTTTTCTCTGTTCCCGTTCTCTCTTTGATCTCTCTCTCTCTCTCTCTCTCTCTCCCCCTCCTTGGGAGGATTTTGATCTCTGTTCTAGACGAGAACTAAACCAATCAATCACGAGTCACGACCCAGACACGGCTAAAACCAAATCTCCGAGCGATCTGGCCTTCCTTTTAACTGCCGTCCCGTAAAGAAAGACTCTCTTGTTACTTTTCAATTTGATTCGATTTGACTTAGATTCTTCTTTGAATATTGAGAAAAAACGACTCGCCCATTATTCTGACGGATATTCTCATAAAAATGAGAGGAAAATCGGGTACTGTGGCGACTCATAAACTTGGCACCCAACCCCATCCCCAGCCATCGTAATGCACGCGATAGCTCAGCATCCTGCGTCCAGGTGAAACGGACAGTTCGTTTTCGATTTAGTGCCCTCTCTCTCTTTCTCTCTCTCTTGCCGTCTGACAAGATCTTTCATCTTCATGATCTACAGCACAATTCCTCCTCCTCATCATCATCTAATGGACAAATGCAATCTTCAATATATTTTGAAGAATCTCATGTGTGAAAATGCGAACCTAATCACTTTTTTGCCATTAATGGCTAGATTTTCCTTACACGTGATACAAGATCTTATAAACGGAGGAAATTAACATCTATTTAAGTAATTTACTTAATAATGTAGGAAAGACATGCAAGGAAATAAATTATGGAGTGCCAAGGGGGTAGAACCGCACGGCACCCACCATGACTTTATTTGAGCACCATGTCTAAGAAAACTAATTACTAATTGTTCTAAATGAAAACTAATAGTCCAGTTGATAAAGATGATGAATGCTCTTCTTACACTTGGATCATGAGTTTGATCCCCATGAACACTAGATACACTCTTCGTGATGTTTATTAGTTAGATCTATCATGTTGTTGGGATATGATCTTGCCTGCTTCGATCTCAAGATAAGAGACTCATATATATATAAGTTAAGGGACATTATGAGTTGGGTTTATAGGGGGATAAAAATCAAAAATTTAACTAATTTCTTAATAACTTTTTCTCTGGAGAAATTTCATGTTTGTTTTGATTTGTTTGTGTTTCATAATTGTTTAGAGTGACATTCATCCTATACTTACATCTATGTGACTGTATATTAGAAGATATATATATATGTATGTATGTGTGTATGTATGTATGAGATGAAAAATAAAGAATGCAACCATGGAATGAGGAACTCTCATTTGATTTTTTTTAAAAAATGAGATCATATAATAAAAAAGCAAACTTTTTGCTACTAGGTTCATGTCCTCGTCATATTTGATGAGATGAAGGTCAAAAAATATATATTTTTTTCATAGTAAATGAGAAAAAAATAAAAAAATAAAAATTAATGGTAATTTAAATCTTGAACCTCATGTTATCGTGGTGGATTAATTTTCTTTAATGTAATTAATGATAGTGTATTGGTTAGATCAAAGTGAATTGGTTAAAATTGATTTAACTTTGATTTGGTTTAATTTATTAACAGTGATAATTTAAATATTGCTATAATGATTTTTATTTTTATTTGATGTCTATGAGAAATGTTAGAAGAATAAAAATTGGGTCTTTTTATTTTCTTCCCATTTAGAGTTCTTCCAACAACAACAACAAAAGAGAGAGAAAACAATAGATAAAAGAGAAGGAGGAGGGACATGAGAAAAAAAAGGTGATGTAGAACAAGACAATTGAAAAGAAAAAAAAAATGTACAACACATTTTATGAAAAACACATGGAACAAAGAAATTAAGTGTAGAAGAGAAAGGAAAGAAATTTTTTCCCTCTCTCTTTCCTTGTCTCTCTCTCTCTCTCTCTCTCTCATAATTGGACACAAACAAACATAGAAACAACGTTGAAAAGTATTAGAGAATTAAATAAAAATGGGTAATTTTTAATTTTTAGACTATTATAGACACAAAAGAAGCAAACAATTCAATTATTCATGGTTCAAGTATGCATGATTTGAGTTGCTACATAATTTTGGATAATGGTTTAAGGTTTAAGTTGCTATAGCTTCTAACTATCTTGTTACTATTATGGGGTATAAACCTTTATGCTTGGGTTTGGTTTATTATAAGAGTGCTCGAGTTAAGTTTTTCTTTATTCAATATTTTTGTTGTTGTTCAGAATTGAGCTTAGGTGTAGAGCACATAACAAAATGTATAGGTATGCATGATAATTGTTGAAATCCACAAGGACACAAAGGAATGGGGGAAATTTTTACCAAATATGAGATGAAATATGTTAGAAAGATTACTCGAAATCCATGTATTTTCAATTATATTTATTTTATATTTTATGAATAATAAAATCTAAGTGTGTATTTGATTTTTTTTTTTCCACCCTTCCCTCAATCTCATCCTACCAACTCTAGGTTAGATGCATACGACAAACTTCCATCCTAATCAATCATCTTAGTAGTGATTGCGACTAAGCACATTTAGCCTTAGAATTATTATGAGACTCGGTGCATTTGTGATGGTCTAAACACATCTAAAGTGTTTATTTGATTACTATTTGTGCATTGTGACATTTGATATTTGATTTCAGCTGGATATTTTTGGCTATGTGTTTTTTTTATTATGTTTGTGCAGTTTATGATATAGTCTTTGTCCATGTTTAATTTTCAAGAAATTAAATGTTGTGTCTAGTGTGCAATTGACATTATAGTTGTAAAATTAACATATAAATTATGTTGATTGATCTCTCCATTTTCATATATAATTTCCATATATACATGTTCATTTTTATATTATTTTGGTAACATGTATTTTCTTCTCATTAGGGGTGTTGTCATCAAAAAACAATAAAAGAAATACTAAATTAACATATTTATTAAATCAATTTCAAATCAAAACTAAACTAAATTTAATTGTAACAAAATTGATTTTGCCAAATAGGCATGCCTGATTTGAGCAGACCCAATAAATTTCTCATTTTTGCCTTGGTGGGCTAACTAAGATTTGCCTATAATTTTAATTTAATGAATACTCATTGCATAAAATTCAATTCTGCATTTAGAACTCAAAATTAATTCTTATTCCCTCCCCACAGAACTTAATAAATACTCAGATTAGTCCATCTAATATGAGAAGAGTCAATAATCACTCTTTGTCCAAGATGGGAAAATTAAGATTGATATATGATTTGAATTTAATAAATATCAATTGTAGGAAGCTCAACTCTCCTATATTAATGTCCATGTTAGAAATTCCACTTCCAAACATTATAATTTTACAGATTCAGAAGAAGAAGAAAATAACAAACGATATATCCACTACCACAATATATCAAACAACGATCCAAAATCATGACAGAAAATAAACCACAACAAAAACACATAAAATAACGTAGTTTACTAATCGTTCAGCACGACTAACTATATCCACCAAAAAATACTTATATGTTTATAAGTTATAACCAAAACATTCTTATAGTTTGTGAGCAACATCTAGAAAAATCACGTAGAAGAGAGAGCAAGAACTATTGTAGAAAAATAATAGTAAAAAATAGAAACAAAAAAATATATATTTATATTAATAGTTTCTCGGTATTAATAAATGGAGCGGGTCCCCAATTATTGAGCTATTGTAGTATTCTCAACGACTCAACCTCTCAATATTTTCTTTCCTGCACTAACATTAAAAATATTGAAACGAAAAATATTTTGGGTATACAAAATAGTTTATCAAAACAAACTATATACAATTGTCCAAAATTTTGCTAAGTTAAAAGAAAAGAAGGAAAAAAAAATAATAATAGGATGATTCAATGTTTTTGCATAAATAATGATGAATAATATACTTTTCATTAATTATTTCATTACCATTGAAGTTGTGACATTTTTCTTTTTGAAATGTGAGTTTTTACAGCAACTTACATATATCGTACACATGACCTCTTAATTTTTTTTATGTCAAATAGTTACCAACCAAGCCATTCCTAGTTGTTTTGAAGTTGTAATATTGATCATGCAATGAATGTACATGTCATATTTTGCATCAAAGAAAAAAAATATTGCAATCCTTGAGATCAACTAGCATTCCTAGTCAAGAGTTGGATTTATCACACTAATTTAGAAATCATAAGGTAGAATCCTATAGTTAGCCACTTTTGAGTGTTAGGTGTGTATGTTGTGTGCTCGTGACAATTCACTTGAACACTTAATTTTAACAAGAAGGTTGTAGATACTCCATGGTGGATATGCTACCACCTACCCACAAGTTGTTTCCACATAAACACCACAAAATGTGTTGTTTATGAAATCCTTTCATCCCCGCTTCTAGAAATGGATGTGTTGATAGTTTAAAGAGAGATCATGAAAAAATTGCATCAAAAATGGTGTAGCATGAGAAATACTAAAGTCTAGAAATGACTAATGAGGAATAAAATAACAAATAAGATAACTAGGGGGAGAAAGGGGACAATGTTTGACAAGAAAATTAGAAATAACAATTCCAATATAAAAAATATGATATATATATATATATATATATTACATGATTTATATTTATTTATCTTTATTTACTTTTTTTTTTATAATATTCAACAATAATTTGATTTTGTTTGATGAATTTAAATCTTATTAGATAATATTCGATGAATTATGATGATATTTTCCGAATCTAAATGATGTCCAATTAATTTTCAATTAATTTCAAATATGTTCAATATGTTCCATTATATCTTTTTCATGACATAAGACAATATATTTTTTGTAATAGTCAATGATATTTCCACAATATTCAAAGGTAGGATGTGCTTTAGCTTTGATATAGAATAATATTTGATCCCTAGGGATGCCCAAAATGCACCTTAGGGTGTTTGTAACAGGACCTGACCTGGATATCCTCACAGGATTCCTCGGGTGGTCCTGCCTAGTAAAGTCTCACTGTACAATCCATAGGAAATATCCAATTGAACTTCACTTTAAGAAAGAAAGTAAACACATGCATTAATATGAAAGATCACAATAGCTCAAATCAACAACTAACCTATCTTATTGTAGGTCATAACCACAAACACACATAATAAAAACTCATATGAGTTCAATTATAAGATCAGAGTATTCTAAGAGTATTTATGAATTTTTGGGTACAAATAGAAATAAAAAAGTTCAATAAAATAAAGATAGATAGATAAGATAAAATGTTGCAACGGTCAAAGAAAGAGTGATATATAAACTGTCACGAGGTAAGTCTCTATGAACTGCATGGACCTAGGGAATAGATTTAAAATAATAAAATGTGAGATACTAAATCTCAATGAGTAACATAAAAATTATAAAAAAAAATAATATTTTTATTTTCAAAAATTCTTTATCCCAAGACATCACGTCCACTCTTTTGCAAGGTTTCACGTTTAAAATTATTTCACAAAACCCAAACTTACACCCAAATCAATAATATGAAAATCATGCTCAAAAATTTAACCAATATTATTATTAAGAAAACTATAACTTGAATTTATTTACATCATAAAAATTTAGTATATAATAATCATGAAAATACAATAATCATAAATATTAAAATGGTTATCGCTTATTTAGAAATCAACAATGTATCATACCATATATTCACCACAAATCGTGGGATACCCCACCTAATGACCCTCAACATCGAAATATGTCATGACAATAATAATAATAATAACCGATCGAGTAAACCTTACCTCATGACCGTGGAAATAATATATAATCGTTGGATGAAACCAACCTCATGACACCATGAAAATAATATATAATAATTGGATGAAACCAACCTCATAACAACATGACAAACCCAGTTCACTGCAATATAAATATTAAATCGAATCTCTGCTACTATATGATATATCAATTATAACAACTCATATAATATCATTACTCACATATACTTTTCCAATTATACTATATTATAAATTAAGAATTTATGAATTTAATTTCAACAATTTAATTAAATATATTGATAAATTTCAATTCATCAATTCATGCGAAAATCAAGAAATATCACAAATTTATATATGAAATCAGTAAATTTTCTAAATATTTAAAGTAGTGATGAAATTCACATGAATTGATAACTTATTTATATAAAAATAATTAACCACAATTAAATATCATAATAATACCCCAAAAAATTTAAAACATATAAACCACTCACTGACTATAGATGCTCAGTCCTACTCTCCTAGAGGATCTCTCCTGGCTCAGTATGAGTGATTATAATATATAAAAAATATCATTTAGACTCCAAAAACTAACCAAAGATATTAGAATACCCCAACTGTCTTAGAATAATTTTTAGAACTATGAAATTATCTAAATTAGACTTCAACGTGTCCATTTATATAGTGTGCACTAAAGACTCGGTACATAAAATTGGGGATTTTCACCTAGAGGCTAATATTTTGAAATTAAACATTTCAATAAATCATAAAAATATCCAATTTCACTAATCCAACTTCAATTTTGCCTAATTTAACTATTTGGTATCCAATTTCAATCCAAACCTTTTTGATAATTATCCTAAGTAACTCAAAAATAGAAAACTAATCAAACGATGTCAATAATTTATAAACTTTATATCAACAGAAAACCCAAAAGACAAGGAACACAAAAGTACCCTTACCTCGGTCCAAAATTGTTTTGGCCATATTTTTCAAACAGTGAGAAATTTGAAAAAAAAATGATCATGAAAATAAATTCAAAGAGTTCAAAAATAAGGAGAGAGATCTATGGATCGGCCTGAAATGGCTAGAGAATGACAAAATCCCACTAAATCTAATTGGTCTGAAAATAGATCAAAACGATCCAGTTCGGGATCCATTGATCTTGAAGAATTTTTCTAGGGGTTTTGAGCTAAACATTAGTGTTTTGGGGCTAAGGTTCTATTTGACACTTAAAACTAGATTTGTATAGAGACTAGGCTCATTTTCAGGTAAAAACCGAGGATAATCATGTACACTGATAAAATACTGCTATTTGAATTTCACAGGGCCATAAATTTTTATCCGTTAGTCAGATTTTGACAATTAACCCATCTATAAACTTATATCGATGAAGTCTAAGAAATGGTCTCTTAGTCAACTAAAAAATATTCAGCCTTAAAAAGTCAACTTGCCCCACCAATTAATTGTTCGTCAAACTTGATCAAACATATTAAAAACTTATATTATTTGGTAGGAGTCGTTACAACCTACCCCCCCTAAAGAAAATTTTTGTCCTCGAAATTCATAACTATGTCATGGAAGAGATGAGAGTACTGGCCCCGCATTTGGTCCTCTCACTCCCAAGTTGCCTCCTCAACTAAATAGTTTCTCCTAAGGACCTTCACTATGGATATTGTCTTATTTCAAAGCTCTTTTTCTCTATTCAGAATCTTTAATTGATACTCCTCATAGGATAAGTCATCTCTCAGCTCAATCTCTGGTATCTCCAACACAAGTGAGGGATCTAATATATAATTGCGTAGCATGGAGATGTGGAAAACATTATGGACTCGAGAAAGCTCCTCCGGTATGTCTAATTTTAAGCCAATGAACCTATTCTCTCAACAATCTCAAAAGGTTCAATGTAGCGAGGACTAAGCTTCCCTCGCTTCCCAAAGCGAACCATGCCCTTCCAATGAGAGATCTTTAAGAATACTCGATCTTTAACCTTAAACCCAAGATTCTTTTTACCCTTGTTTGTATAACTCTTTTGCCTATCCTTAGCTTCTTTCAACTTTGCACGTATAACATTAACCGTATTCACTATCATTTGTACAATCTCAAGACGAAGTAATTTCCTTTCGCCAGTCTTATTTCAACATAATGGAGTACGTTCCCATACAAGGTCTCATGAGGTAACATCTTAATGCTTGAGTGATAGCTGTTGTTATAAGTGAACTATGCTATAAGTAGATATTCATTCCAATGTCCTTTGAATCGTAGTATGCATGACCTAAATATATCCTATAAAGTCTGAATAGTCCTCTCAGATTGTCCATCGGTCTGAGATTGAAAAGTGATACTCAAATTTAACTTGACACCTAGTTCTTTCATTAATCTCTTCCAAAACCTCAAAGTAAATCGTGGATCTCTATTAGAGATTATCAACACTGGCACCCCATGTAAACTCAATATATGATTCATGAAAAGTTCCATTAGCTTCTGAAGAAAAAATTTCTCACGAATAGATAGGAAATGCGTGAACATGGTGAGTCGATCAACTACTACCCAAATGTTGTCATGTCTCTAAAATGTGGGAGGGAATTTAAATACAAAATTTATTATAATGCGCTCCCATTTCCATTCTAGCATAAGTGAGGGCTACAGAAGTTAAGTGAGGGATACATACTCTGCAACTTCTCTTTTCATCCCTGACCATCAATAATAATCCTTTAGTGTACAGTACATATTGGTACTACAGGGGTGCATAGCATAAACATAACTATGGGATTCCTCCAATATTTATCTTTTTAACTCTTCAGTTGCTGGAACACAAAGCCTAACCAATCACCAAGGCTCCATCGTTCCCAACAGTAAAATCCAACTGTTCATCTTCCTTGATTTACTTTCTTATGCTCATCAAATAGGGATCTTCTAGTTGTGCCTCAAGAATTTGATCTACAAGTATCGGTAATGGTTGGAAACTAGCAAAAAGTGCTCATGAAGCATGCATCCTCAACTCAACACTCAACTCTCGCAACTCGATCATCAATGAAAGTTGTATTGTTTGGATATAAGCCAAAGAGCATATAGACTTCCTGCTCAAGACATTTGTCACTACATTTGCTTTACCTAGTTAGTAGTCGATAATGTAATCATAATCCTTAAGTAATTCTATTCATCTCATTTGCCTTAAGTTTAACTATGTCTGTGTAACCAAATATTTAAGGCTTGTATGGTCGTCGATAAATATTTGACAAGTTTCTCCAAACAAGTAATGCTTCCAGGTCTTCAATGCGAAAAATATCACAAGTTCCAAGTTATGAGTAGGATAATTCAGCTCATATTTCTTCAACTGTCTATAAGCATATGCCGCGACTCTCTTATGTTGCATCAACACGCAACCTAAAGCTTGGCATTAACCATCACTATAAACCTCAAATCCCTCGTTGCCCTTTGGCAATGTCAAAACAGTAGCTGACATCAACTTTTCCTTCAGTGTTTAAAAGCTTTTCTCACACTTGTCAGTTCACTCAACCTTAACTCCTTTCCTAGTCAACAAATGAAGTGGTCTTACAATCTTTGAGAACCCTTCAATGAATCTATTGTAATACCCCACTGATCCTAGTAAACTCCGCAATTCTGTCACCATAGTTGGTTGCTCTCAATTTGTCACTACTTCTACTTTTTAAAAATCCACATAAATATAATCAGCATAAACCATATGTCCAAGAAATCCCACTCAGCTCAACTAAAATTACATTTGTTGAACATAGCATACAATTGGTGCTGCCTTATAGTCTGCAACACCAAATTCAAATGTTTCTCATGCTCTAACTCAATTTTCGAGTACACCAAGTTATCTTCGATGAAGATGACAAACCAATCTAAGTATGGATGGAAGACCTAGTTCATCGAATCTATGAAAGTGGCTGGGGCATTGGTGAGTCTAAAATACATCACTAGAAACTCATAATGCCCATATCTCATATTGAATGTCGTCTTGCGAATGTCCGATTCCTTAATCCTTAATTAATGGTACTCTGACCTCAAATCAATCTTGGAGAATACTTTTGCACCATCGAGCTGATCAAATAGATCATCAATATGAGGCAAAGGATATTTATTACATATGGTGACTTTATTCAACTATCAGTAGTCTATACACAATCTTCAAGTATCATCCTTCTTCACAAATAACACCGGCACTCCTCGAGGTGAAATACTGGGCCTAATAAATCCCATATCCACTAGCCCTTCTTGTCGAGTCTTCAACTCTTTCAACTCAGTCGGTGCCATTCTATAAAGTGGTAAAGAAATAGGAGCTGCACCAGGGACTAACTCAATTAGAAAATCTAATTTGCTTTCTAGAAGTAAACCTGGAAGATTGTCAGGAAACACATCCAGAAAGTCTCTCACTACTGATACATCCTCTAATCTCACTTCCTTACTATGAGTGTAAACTACATGAGATAGATACTCCTTATAACCTTTTTGAAGTAAACATCTAGTAGAAATGGTAGAAATCAAACATGAGGTGCTCGCCTCTGCTCTCTATAGAAGACTACTACTGGTAGTCCCGGTCATCTAAATATCACCTCCTTACAGAAACAATCCATTGGGACATTGTTTGAAGCAAGCCAATCCATCCCAAGAATCACATCCGATCTCTTGAGATCTATTAATATCAAATCTACTTCCATAACTTGGCCCTCAATAGAAAGTAAACTATACTTAAACATCTAACTATATCATAGAGACTCTCATGTGGGTGTGGTAATCTCCAAATCATATCCCAGAGGAACTAGAGTTATCCCGCCTCGTGTAACATACTCACGTGAAATAAAAGATTGTATAGCCCATATGTCAAATAGTACACATGCATCATTACCAAAAATAGATAATGTACCTGTCACAACATCGAGGGTGGCTTATGTCACATGCTGGTAATAGCATAACTCTGCCTCTAGCAGGTGGTCATCCTCTCTATCCCCTACCTCTAGCTACTGGTGCAGACTAATGTCCCGTGCCAAATGAACCACCCGAAGTCTACCTTGTCCATTTATCTAGTGCTCAATGGCCACTAGCTCACCGAAACTGAGTACCTGACCCTATGACTCTAGTCTGGCTGGATCCTTGATAGGGGCAATCCCTCTTGAAATGTCATGTCTGCCCGAACTAAAAACATACATTATCCCACTGGCATGGTCCATCATAAATCTTGCTGCAATCGCCACAAGTCAAACGGGAACCACCTCGATCTACAAATCTTTGAAAATGACTACTACCAGTACTCATTGATTGAAATCTCGAACCATGTGTATGTCCAACTCTTTGAAACCTACTACTGCTTGCACCATGTCTGTCCCCACTAGATTGTCTACTGCCTGAAGATCCAGAGCTGAAACTATCCCTCTTAGATGATCCCTGATTAGGGCTCTCCAAAGACAATCCATTGTATGATTGATGCTTAGTCTGGCATATCATGGTATGTTCTCCACCTCTAGAGCAACATCTCTCATTGACTGATACGTGGGATGATCGAAACTTAAGATGCTCAAAGCTATCGGCTCATTCAATCCATCGAGAAACCTCCTCTTCTTGCCGATCTCATCCGCAACCAAAATGGGATAGAAATCTAAAAGTTTTCTTAACATATGCTCATACTCAGAAACTATCATGATACCCTGTGTGAGCATCACAGACTCTAGCCTTTTAGTCTCAACAAAGGCTGGGTGGAAAAACTCAGTGTGAAAAGCAGTCTTGAACTGTGCCCAAGTGTGACGATTCCTAGTCCTCTCTCTCGCCCACTACTTCCTTGCACTACTCCCTAGCAGAAAATGAGCTATCTTGACTCTATCCTCATCCAGATACTACATACCTTTGTCCAAAATCTTCTCTGTGTCATCTAGCCAGGATAAAGGCACCATGGGATCTGTGTAGCCATCAAAACCCACTACTCTTAAGGCTACGAGCCTAATCAACAGCAACACTAGTAAACCTACTCATCTCGAGTGATCGTGCTAGACGCTTGACAAGATTCTCCTCATAAGTAGGTACATCTAATCTTTCCACTGAATCTTGCTGGGACCTATGTTTATCTCTATGCACCATCGGGAAGAACCTTTCCAAGATTATTTTAAACAAAATTAATTTTATAGATAAGGTTAGAAAGAAAAAGAAACACTAGATGAATTGCACGGCAATGTGCAACCCCAAAGGTTTAGAAACCTAGACCACTAATACGAAGTGGACAAAACCCGACTCATATACCCTCCCAGGATTCCCTGGATAGTCATGACTAGTTAAGTCCCATTGTACGACTATGATCCTTTGGGAATAACCAACTGAGCCCCACTTTAAGAAAGGAAATAAGCACATGCATTAATATAAAAGTCCACAACAACTCAAATCGATAATTGAACTATTTTACTATAGGTCATAACTGCAAATACACATAATAAATACTCATATGAGTTTAATACTAAGATCAGAGCATTCAAAAAGTATTTACGAATTTAGGGGTATAAATGAAAATAAAAAAGTCCAATAAAATAAAGACAAATAGATAAGATAGAATACTTCAACTGTCGTAGAAAGAGTGATGTAGAAGCTGGCGGGAGGTAGTCTATATGAACTGCTTGAACATAGAGAATAAATTTAAAATAATAAAACATGAGATAATATATCTCAGCGAGTGACATAAATTATCAAAAAAATAATATTTTTTTTTCGAAAATTCCTTCTTTTAAGATCTCGCGTCCACTTTTTTTTGCAAGGTTACCCATTAAAATCATTTCACAAAACTCAAACTTATACCCAAATCAATAAAATAAAAATTATGCTGAAAAATTAATCAAAATTATAATTAATAAAATTATAACACGAATTTATTCACAACATAAGAATTGAGCATAAAATTTTCATAAAAATATAATAACCATAAATATTGAAATGGTTATAGCTTATTCACAACATAAGAATTTGACCTCACAACCGTGAAAATAATATATAAATATAACATTTGGATGAAACTAACTTCACGATACCAGGAAATAATATATAATCATTGGATAAAACTAACCTCACGACACTGAAGAAATAATATATAACCATTAGATGAAACCAACCTCATGGCACCATAGAAATAATATATAACCATTAGATAAAACCAACCTCACGACACCTTGGCAAACCCAATGCACTGTAATACAAATATTGAATCGAACTTTTGGTAATATATGGTATATCAATTATAACAACCCACATAGTATCCTTATTTACATATATTTTTCTAACGATACTATATTATAAATTAAGAATTTATAAATTTAATTTCAATAACTCAATTAAATACATTGATGAATTTTAATTCATCAATTCATGTTGAAATCGAGAAATACCACAAATTTATCCATTAACTCGGTAAAATTTCCAAATATTTAAAGTGCTGGCAAAATTCACATGAATTGATAACTTAATTATATAAAATAATTAACCACAATTAAATATCATAATAATACCCCAAGATATTTAAAACACATAAACTACTCATAGACTACATATGCTTAGTCTTGCTCCTCCACAGGATCGTCTATAGGCTTAGCGTGGGTGTTTGTAATATAAAAAAAATATCATTTAGACTCAAATAACTAAACAAAAGACATTGAGATGTCATAACTATCTTAGAATAATTTTTAGAATAATAAAACTATCTAAATTAGACTCCAACATATACAATTATATAGTATGCATTATAGACTAGGTAATCAAAATTGGGGATTTTTTTCTAGAAACTAATTTTTTAAAACTGAACATTCCAATAAATCATAAAAATGTCAAATTTTATTAATCCAATTTTAATTTTGCCTAATTTGACTAATTGGTATCCAATTTAAGTCAAACTCATTTCAATAATTATCCTAAATGATCTAAAAATGAAAAACTAAATAAATGATGTTCTAAAATTATTAACTTTATATCAACGAAAAGCTCAAGAGACAACGAACACATCGGTACCTTTACCTTGGTCCAAAAGATGTTGTGGTGGCCAGAAAAATCGATTCAACCATTGGTCAAACTTATTTTCTTCGTATCTTTCAAATGGTGAAAAATTTGAAGAAAATAATCACGAAAATGAATTCAGATGATCCAAAAATATGGATATAGAACTATGGGTCGACCTGAAATGGCTAGAGAACAGCACAATCCGACTAAACCTAATTTGCCTGAAAATGGGTCGAAACGACCCAGTTCGGGATCACGGGTCTTGGAGAATTTTTCTAGAGTTTTTGATTTGAACATGATTGTTTTAGGGCTAGGGTTCTATTTGACACATAAAACTATGTTTATATAGAGCCTATGATCGTTTTCAGGTAAAAACTGAGAACAATCACGAACACAAATAAAATAATACCGTTTGAACTTTCCATGGCCATAACATTTTATACGTAAGTTGGATTTTAATGTTCAACCCATCTATAAACTCATATCGACGAGACCTACAAAATGATATATTAGTCAACCCAAAATTATTCATCTTTGAAAAAGTCAACTTGGCCCCACCTATTAATTATTAGTCAAATGTATTAAAAACTTATATTATTTGTTACAGGTCGTTATAGTTTGCGAATAGGATTTATCATACTATTGGGATAGAAGCCTTACCTTACAAGATTTGACCTTGAGGTCGTGATGTGCATATATGAGCAGAGGAATAAAATATGTTGAGTTTGAGGAAGATGAGGAATATATATATATATATATATATATATAAACATAACATATGGAAAAGCATGGGTATATAGGTAAATGTTGCAAATGTGACAAAAAAACTAATTTCAAATATTTTACACAAACAAGATTTCAAACTATGATCATTAATATTCACAATAAATTAAAGATATATGTTTTATCAAGCAAATATATCACACAATCATCATTTAAAATGAAACAATGGGGAATCAATATGTCAGTTCAATCAAAAAAGCTTTAAAATTGTCAGTTCCATTAGAAAATCTTTTTTTTAACTCTAATTATTCTATATAATCAGTGTTTAACGAGTGAGCACATGATATTTTATGAGACAAACATTAGAAAAATATGACAAAATTTTATTGATAAAGAGTTCAAAAACTATGTTAAAAAAAAAATAAACATTTGTGAAATTTTATGGAAGGAGGATATTCAATAATATAAAAAATTATCAAAATATAATCAAATTATGGTAGAATTTTATGAAAAAACCTTTTAGTGATTATATAAAAAAATATTATTAAATATCATTTAACTTCATCACCTAATAAAATTCACTATTTTCGAGTAATAAATATATCAATTTAATATAAAACCTTTTGTTGAAATGATTTCATTTTTTGGATTTTTTTTTTTTTTTTGCATTTATCAATAAAAAACTATTGAGTATCAAACAATAAGTTTTTTTTTTTTTTTGATAAAACACACCTCAATATAAAAAAATTATTAAAATTACAAAAAGTTATTTAAAATATAAGTATTACAAAAAAAAATGTAAACAATCATAAAATTTTTTAAAACATATACATTTTAAAATTATTACATTTATAAAATTAAAAAAATATATACATTTTAAAATTTAAAAACTTCATCAAATTAATATTATTATAAATGTGGTAAAATTATATAGTTTTTACAACTATATAGTTCTAAAATACAAGTAATATTAACATTATAATATATATATATATATATATATATTTTACCAATTTATATAAATAATTAAAATTTGTATACTTTTATAATTTAAAATTTTGATAATTTTAAAATTATATTAAATGATGTGTTTTATGTAATTTCATAATTTTTATAATTATTTTTTTTATAGATTTTACAATTTTCATATAGTACAATATTTTAGTTCATAGTTTTTTTATAATTATCATTTATATTATTTTATTTGTGTTTATCATGCATAAGTCTTTCTAATCTTTTTATTTTTGTATCTGGATAAATTTTATAATTTATATAGATTCCACAATATTATATAATTATATAATTTATATTATTTTATTTGTGTTTATCATATATTATTTTATCTGTGTTTATCATAAAATTACTGAATCTATGATAATTTTGGATTTTCATGATTTTTAGATTTTTTTTTAACTTTTTCAGCTTCTAGTTTTTTTTTTAATTATTTTAGAATTATCTTTTGATTAAATTTTAAAGTTTAATAATTTTTATATCATATGATTTAAAAGTTACTTATAATGTGTTTTTAAGATGTTTTATATTTTTTATAAATTGTTTTATTTTATATTACTGTAACATTACAATTAGATAGCTTTTATAATTTTGATAATTTTTCTAAAATTGTAAATTTTTTATAAAATTTATATATTTATTAAATTTAATATTTTGTAATTTTTATGTTTTTATAAAATTTGATATTGTGTTGGATTTTGGAAAACGAAATATTGATGATATTTATATTTAGGACTAATTTTTATGAAAAATAAAAATTATATTTAGGCATCCCAAAATACAAATCTCTTTTTTGAGACTAAATTTGTTTTTTTAATGTTTATGAGAATGAATTAGAAAAATATTTATATTTTAACACATTGAAATATATTAATCCAAAAATACTCTTAACCTTGTTCGCATCAGCATACACACTACACACACACACCCACCCACACACACACCTCCACTCACACACACACCCCCACCCACACAACACACTCAGACACACCCCCACCCACACAACACACACACCCCCACCCACACAACACACTCACACCCACCCACCCACACAACACACTCACACCCACCCACCCACACAACACACTCACACCCACCCACACACACACCGCCACCCACACACACACCCCCACCCACACACACACACACACACACAGATAAACCACATGCACTGACACACATTATGAAAATTGCTAATTTACCATTTTTGTTTCTGATAAATTTGCTAATTAATTATTCTTAATAAAGAAATCCAAAACATCATATAAGAATAACAAAAACAAGAATTTTAATTAACAAAAAAATGAAGAAAATTAATGATTCTTATAGAATTTTTAATTAAATTATAAACCAAAAAAATATATACCTAGAGATTATATTAATTGAAAATAAATTTGAAAGTTAATGATGATTATAACTCTTTAATTGCCCATTAGTAAAAGGCAAGATTCAGTGTATCTGTGACTAACAGTTGAATGGGAAAGCAAAAGGATAGCCACGTGACATCATTTTTTTTTTAATTGAAGCCATTAATATTAATTTTTAATCATCCAACCACTTAATCTTATTTTTCCTTTTTAAATACATAAAATTGGTGACAAATAAGTTATGCATCTTCAAAAATTGTAGTTAGATATAAAAAAAAAAAATAAAAAAAATATCCACCACACTTTTAATGTCGTGTGATTTTTAATTAAAAAAAAAAATACTTATGGTAATAATCAAAAATATCTCTTAGAACTATTTCTTGACCTTCCTCTTTATTTTTCTCTCTCTTAAAGAATCAAAAATTGTATATAAACACAATTACTCTTTAAGAATCAAATTTAACTGCCACATTATCATGTCACATCGCTACAAAATTAAAAAAAAAAAAAAATTCCAAACCTAAAAACTTATATTTGGGCATCTACTTAGACACACACACATGCACATTCAAATGGGTGACATACAAAAATAATTTCCATTGTGAATATATAAGTGTATGTATACAGAAACATTACATATATTATGTCTGTGTATTCACAATACACACACACACACACATATTATGTATATATACGTAGTATAAATATTGTGTCTATATATAATAAATGCACAAACCACACACGTATATAATTGTGTGTGTGTGTGTATATATATACTATGTATATGCACAATGATTATATATGTATGTGTGTGTATTTATATATATGCACATCATAATTTATATAAATTTATTTTTCATATATATATATATATAAACTATTTATATATATATAATGATACACAATATATATAATGTATAGACACACAAATATACATCCCTATATACATTATGTATACAATGTATGTATACACACTATATATTTTAAGTGTATATATGTGTGTTTGCATTAACTATACAATGTATATATATGTATATATTGACACAATATATGTACCATATATACATATATATTGTATACACAATATATATAGTGTGTATATTCGAACAATTTGTCAAAAATATTACTTAGGTTATAGATGTGTGTGTGTGTGTGTGTGCGCGCGCGCACGCAAACTCATATATACACAAAATATAGAGAGATCTAAAATGTATGTATACACACTACATATTTTTAGACACATAATAAACTATTTTTTTTTCAAAACAATAATATTTTATATAATCTTCCCCGAACAAAAAATTTATTTCACTAAATGTAATTATCTACCATAATACAAGCTAAGAGATACTTGAGTAATAAAAAGCAGACAACAATTTTCTAAATTTGTGGGACAATGCTCAATTCATGATTTCTTTCATTTCTAGCTCTCGCCCTGACTACAAGACTATTTAAATCTCTACCTATAAAAATTTTGTAATTAGAAGAGATTCTTTTGATATATTTATATGAGCCAACTTACGAATTATACACACTAATAATCTATATAATGTCTACCTCTAAGACTAGAGTGATGTGCATATTGTTGACATTTTGATATATTTATATTGTCATATATAAATATGAAAAATAAAATAAAATAAATAAATAAATCATATTGCATGCAAAGGACATGACAAAATCATATTTAATAATGAATAAAAATAGGCAAAAAGTAATTATTATTATTATTATTATTATATTCTATAATATTCTAAGACACATCATTAAAATTCATTTTTTTTTCCAAAATAATTTAAATCACTTGAATAAAGATGAAAATTAAATAAGATCTCACTCTACCAAAGTATTTTATAATATTATGAATTAATCATAAAATAATTTGTAGTGCATAATAATGTTCATTGAAATCATGACATTTGAAGGACCTGACTACTTCATGCCACAAGAAAAATTATAATTCTCTCAAAATTTTCAGCTTAAAATAATTATATGAATTAGATGTGTTTGGAATAAATAAAGAATTCTTTGAATTAGCAACTCGTAGATTTTAGGGTTTAAAGTTTATTATTTATGAGTTAGTATTTATAGTTTAAGGCTTAACATACTTTCCTAGAAGTGGGTTCACCAAAGATAGTGTCGCACAACATTTAAACACTTGCAACTTCATGGTCATAGCCTCTTGCCATTTAGGAAGGTCAACAAACTGAGAGTATTTTATTTGTAACATATACATACACACAAGCAAAAGGCATTGCAACACACAGGCACAGGCACAGGCACAGGCACAGGCACAGGCACAGGCACAGGCACAGGCACAGGCACAGGCACAGGCACAGGCACAGACACAAGCACAGACACAGACACAAGAACAAACACACACACACACACAAAATCAATATTTCCAAAGAAACATGACTCAAATTAAAATAAGTGCTACATGTCTAACATATGTAATGAGTTTAGTAACTCAAATTTGCAAGGATAATTGCTCTCATTGGGCAAAAGAGCAATGGAAGTTGCAAGATATGTTTAGAGAGAAGAGAAGAGAGGGATACCTGGGAGGGTGGCTCCGGAATCGACAATGAAGACATTGCCAGAAATGTATGCAGAAGAGTCATGGATAAGGTAGCGGAGGAGAGATGTCAATGCAGGATCCAACGTCCCGTAGGTCCTCAGGGGAACAATTTTCCGAGCAACGTCATGCAGCCACTCCTCTTCCATGAGCTTCTGTGTTATCTCTGACTGAAAAAGTCCTGGTGATATGGAGTTCACCCTGATGTTGTAAACCCCTAATTCCATGGCCATTACCTGCAATCATCATCATCATCATCATCATCAAGCAGAACACTCAACATAGCCCCCATCACCTGGCTAGGGGAATAATCGATGTGGCCAACTAGAGGAGGAAAGAAGTGAGCGATCTTGAATTTGAATCTCACCTATAAACTAAGAGCAAGAAGCTTGTATCACAATAGTTCTATAGAGATTTCTACAATTAACTAAAATAGTATGAAATGTCCAAGATGATGATTCGAGAGATTTTCAATTGAATTCTAGAATGTTCCAAAAGCTCTGAAGGCACTTCTATTCTATAATGTCCAGTTGATTTCTCTTATAATAAGATTGTGCCATGTAATATAAACTAGACTCGTAGTGAAAGAGTGTTCTCGTGACGTAAGAGTGAGTCCTCCTCATTATTATATTCATTTAAATCATTAAGTTCTATTCATTATACATTCTCTCTCTAAGTATTTCTTTCTCTTACTAAGTTTGTGGGAGCCATCTTATAAGCATAACTCTTGTGGAGATAATAGTAAGTTAACTTAGACTCGGACAATTACAAAATAATTTTTTTTAGCCCCAAGACCATACACACAACACTAAAACTTATAACCCATAAAAATGGTTATATTCAATATATTAAGCAAATAGGATGAGAGAGACAATAAAATGACCTATTTGACCACCCTGGGGAATGATGAAAAGTAGAAATCTAATGGGCATATTCGGACACATGGTCTCTAAGGCACCATTAGATTAGATTGGCTTTAAATAGCCTTCTAACATAACAACAAGGGCAACATATCAAATAGTTTTCCCAGAACTCAAAGAGCTATGATAGTAGATGAGATCTATCAGTTTATCATTTTGCTAAGGAGTGATAAAAATAAATTAACTTGGATCGAATTATATCGCACAAAGCAGCTAAGCTTACAAAAAAGCGAACTCATGACAAACAAAGAGATGTACACTATCAGATAGAAGACTTGGCATTCAAAATGCTCCACTAAATGCTACGGCAAAAAAGAATACACTTGTACACATGTGATTGGTTTAGAAGCATGAGCCATCTTACTGCATTCTCAAAAGGGATGTTAATATCTCATACCAACTTAATCCATTCATAAACTCAAAGGGTGTCTAATACTTCACGTGATCATGTTGAAGTAATTACATGAAGATCAAGACGAAATGTTACGTGGCAAGTCACAATAAGCACCAATAGGAGTGAAGTCTCCTATGAGAAGATTGTAAAAGCCATTTTTGCGCAACAAGCAGTGAGGTGAAAGAATCACATGTGGCCACATCTACACATGAGATTATGTGAGGTGCATGTAAGCCAAGCAAAACCCCCCACAATTCAAGAAAAAAAAAAGGAGATACTATATATATATATATATATATAATTTATAAATATAATATAAAAATAAATAAATACGAATAGAAAAAAATTGATTTTTAAAATTTATATTTAAGATGCCATGACATAATTTCCAATTTATTCATCACATAATGTAAAAATATAAAAAATATCATTCATTTTAATTCGTTCACAGGATTCACTAATCACTCTGACCTTCTTTAATATTTCTTTTAATATTTTTTAAAATCAAATCCTATATAAATATTAAAATTAAATATTAAAGATAACTCATAAATAATAATGATATAAGTAGTCAACATTATATGCTATGATATAATTAATTATCTTATTTTATTATTATATTTCTTATGCCTCTTTTTTTTTTGTTTCTAGAATTAAAAAATGATAAGACTTTCGACTCTAGTAGTCATCCCTCTACAAACAAAAAAACAAAGAATACTAAAATCACATATGCAATATTAAATCAATTATATATAAAAAAACAAAATATTAGAAAAGAAATACAATTTAGTTCTATAAAAATATTATAAAAAATACATAATAGAAAATTATAATTTAGTTGAATAAAAAATATTTTTATAATCACAAAATTATAAAAATGATATGAAACACATTAAATAATTTATCAAAAAAATATGGTGCATTAAATCCTAAATAATCTCAACTAAACTAAATTAAAATTTAATATACTTTATCTTTAACAATCTTATTAAATATAATTAAAAATTCATAAAAATTAATAGTTATTAAAATAACAAGAATAAGACTTTCATTAAAATTTAGAATAAAATCTTGGATTTATTCATTTCATACAAAATATGTTCAACAATGTAAGCGTGAAAATTCTAGAATTATTTTTCATAGTGATATAACTAAATGTTAACAAAATAAAAAATAACAAATAATTAAAAATTTTAAAAATATAAAAATATTATGTGTTACCTATGATATATGAATTAGTCAAATTAATAATATTTTCATATGCATGAGATCACATTCTAAAGATTAAAATTAAATATTTAAAAATATTATATTCATATTAAATATTACATCATCAAGATAATAGATTATATATAATTATTTGATAAATATTCTTAAAGAATATTAACACGTAAATTATAATTGTTAGTACTATATTTCATAATGATATAAAAAAATACAAATATTATAAGTTTGTTTGAAAGAACAATTAAGGATGATTCATTAATATTAAAAAATAGTTTAAAATTAATACCACTCTCAAATCTCATCATAAAATATTTGAGCTTCTTCAAAATTTCTTGATTTACCTAATAAATTACAATAATCTTATAAATTATATAAACGAGAAAAATAAAAAAAAAAGAAATTTTAATCATGTCAATATTCTTCAAATTCTACATATCTAAAATAATATATATATATATATATATATATATATATATATATATATATAGTACAGAAACATATTTTTTTAATAATTTATAATGATTTTGTATGACCAGAGCATAAGTTTTTCAACAAAAAAAAAAACCAAACAAAACCATTTTATGAAGTTATTAACATAAGTTTATGAGCACATGGAGATTTCATATTTTACTTAAATTACAAAAAATATAAGAATAATAAAATATTTAAATAAAGTTTATAAATATAAATATACTAGTTTTTCTTTAAATACAATAACTCATCTTCCATCTAGACATCTTTATATCTTATATAATTAGTCAAGGGAAAAAAAAATGAGTTACTCCGTATAATAAATGTAACTTTTTAAAAATATTCAAATATCAATTATTGCTTGCTTTATCAATTAAAAAAAATACCTTTTGAAAATTATAACTTTTAATAAACTTGAAAAATTAAAAATATAATGACACGAGACTTCAAATTTTAAATAATAAAATTACAAAAAATATCAAAAAATTAGAAAGGCATTAATATTCAAAATATTAATGACAAATAAAAATGACAAATTATTTTAATGGAATTATCAACTGTAGTGATCAGAGCCCACCGAAATAATAAATAAACGATTTTTATTTTTTACATTTCATTCCCTTTCATTTGATCATTTTATATATTTTTTATTTTAGTTTAATCAATTATCAAATATATTTAAAATAATAAATTTAAAATTAATTTAATAATAATTAAAAAGAAATTGACAAATTGAGGGACCATGAGAGAAGAGCCGTAATCCATTGGCCACTCTCGTTCGTGCCTAGCCTAGGGCTCATGCAAGTTAAACCTAGACTGCCCAGGAAAGCCCCACATAGCTTGCCACCTACAATCATCTTGTAGTGAGTTGCCTCTAGATGTGTCAAGTAGGCCGGACAATCTGGGCACAACACAACACAGTCCAAAATCATGCTTGGACCTAGACCGTGCTGGCCCGAGGCACAACTCATGTCGTGTTGGGCTGGAACTTGTCTTGGCTCATGCCTGGCCATGCACGGCCCATGTGTCTGGCCCGACGTCACGATCCACCAGCATGATGACCCATGATAGGAAATGGGCTGGTCATGAGTCACAGATCACGCCCATCAGGCAACAAGCTGACGGGGGGTAGGTTACTACGTAAGCTAGGTTCGACTCACGTGGCCTGCCAATTACGTTTCTACCCTACGGGCACCAAAAACAACAAGCAAGGCTTGTATCTATCGATACCTTAAAAAAAGATATATTCATATTCTAGTTGGATTCCAATAATAACAAAGAAGAGATCTGCCACATAGTTTCATACTTTTATTAGAAAATATCATATTTCCAAAAAAAAAAATTGACTATTATTTTTAGATTTAATAAAAATACATAGTAACTAATAATTAAATCGCTTACTTATAAGTTTCAGTGGATCAATCAATTATTTGAAAAACTTGACCTACCAGTTCAAAAAATAAAATATTTTATTATGATAGTCAAATATTTTAGCATTTTATTGCTAATCCATTATTTTTATTTTAAGAGCAAACAAATTATATTAGCATTAATTATTATTTTATACAAAAAAAATCAAAATAATTCAGTAGTTCTACCTAATGCATATTAGTGAGCAAAATTTTAATATGAGCTTGAGGTGCATGACCAACTTAAATGAGAGTATTAAGAATTAATATTATTTATTAGTTTATTTTATTTATTTTATTTATTTTCTATTTTAATCTGTATGAGAGCACCTGATATATAGATTATCTAGAGGAAAATAATAATTAAAAATAATAATATTTATTTCCTCTCTCTCCTCTCCTCTCCTCTCCTCCTGGATCCCTTGCCGTCGCCTCTTGATTTTTGACAAAACCCTAATTCCAAAAAACCTAATTCCAAAAACCCTAATTCTAAAAACCCTAATTCCTAAAACCCTAATTAAACAAAATATCCTAAAATAGATGCACGTCTCCTAGCAAAAAAAAAAAAAAAAGAATCATGACATTCAGAAATACCTTTGTAAGTGTGCTTACGGCTGCCTTGGAACAACTGTAAGCAACTCCACCAGGAAGATACCCACGATTGAGCCCAGATATTGAAGAAATATTGATAACTGATCCTCCTTGTTTTGCATCACGCATCCGAATGCAAATGCATTTTGCCACCAACCACAAACCCCTCAGGTTCGTCCTAAACACGTGGTCCCATTCTCCCTCTGGCAAGTTGAGAGGAGTCTTCACCGTCCCTTAAAGTGAAACCAATTAAAATTAGCGCGCCGACGTCAAAAAAATTATTTTAATTATTATCCATTATGGATGGAAATTCAGCATGATTATTATGGTGCCTAAAATATCAACAAATATAAACAAATACATGCCCCATGTCATGCCCTCATGACTGGCACGGCATGGGGCACAAAGGGTACTGGCCCAGCACGGCACGACCATGGTCCAGGCATGGTTCTGGACCGTATCACGACATCTGTCAGGACTAGCACGACAAGTTTGAGTCGTGCCTCGTGGCTGGGCTCTCTGGTCTGGCCTACTTGAAACCTCTAATCCAAGAACATGCTGAGCAAATTATAAAAAATAACCAGCAAAACTAGTTCTAAATGTTATATCCAACATGATAATAACTAAAATATTAATATTTAATATGATTATCATTTTGATAATCGAGCCAAAAATATGGCTTGTGGCTAACAAAAATATACTACTTGACTGAATAAAGATATTAACAAAAGGTGCCAATCAGATCCAGATGGGCCGGGCTAGCCCGGCCCGAGGCACGGCATGATTCGGGGGAGCCTAGCCTGGCACGGCACGGAAATGACTCGTGCTCGTGCCCGTGCCAGGCATGTTCAAGGCACAGCTCATGTTGCGATGTGCTTATGCCAACTAGGCCACTTGTCGGGACATGCACGCTCACGACCTGGTACTAAGGCCCGTGGGCATGGTATCTTGGCACGAACAGAGATATGCCCCAACCCACATAGCCAAATGCCCTGACCCGAACCTGACTACCCCATGGTCCAATAGATCAGAAAGTTCCATCGGGCCCAAACCCAACCCACGATCTTTTTCAACCGAGCATGAGACCCGAATTTGAGTTTCCACTTCATCCTAGAATCCGAAGCTTCTGGTATGAGAATTGTTCAGGTCGATTCGATTGTCAATCCGACCCAACGGTAAAAAAAAATTCAATCTAAGCCGTTAGATTTCATATCCAACAGCTATGGGACAAATTTCGACGGCTATAAAGATTCTACCCATTTTTTAATTAATTAAAAAAATAAAAAAAATACTTTAAAAAAAAATATTTTCTTAATCTATAAAATCCCCTAAACCCCTCCCCACATTCTAATATTTATGTTTTAAAAACATAAATCACTAATTCTTCTCTCTCTCTCTCTCTCTCAATATTTTGGCATTTCATATTTTGAGACTCAATTTTGATGTGGATTGTAGTGCGCGTGTAGTATGAACATAAAAAAACTAAAGTTTACACATTATAATTAAAGAGTATTTTTATTTTTTTTATTAATTAGTTTTTAAAGTTTTAAAGTTTTAAAGTTTAAAATTTTAAAATTCTTCTTTCTAGTCTAGTATCTCTCTCTAGTCTAAAATAAAAAAAATTAAAAATAACAAATAATAATTTAAATTATGAAAATAAAATATATTATAATTTAGAAAATAAAAATTCTACGGACAAATCCGAGACTGCTGAAACTTTGATTTCTCTGGTTGTCTTGACCTAAACATCTAAAAAAATAAAAAACTAGAAGAACTTTAGTAGTTTAGACTCATTTTAATATAATAAAACAAAAAAATATTAGAGATACCAAAAAAAATCAGCACAATGTAAATATTATAAGAATGTTTTAAATTATAAAAATTCGTGTGGGACTGGGCACCTTAAGAGAAATATCAAACTATGTACTAAAAAAATATGGTGAAATAAAACCTAGACAAACTCAACTCAATGTTGGTATTTTTAAGGCTGAATCCAGTTCAGTCTTAAAGTTTATCTCTTTCATATACCGTAATAATTTGGGGAGGGAATGGATGACCAAATTAATTACGATGATAAATCTTTCGAATAAATTTTCAGAGGATCCAATGGTAATCAGTATCTTACAGACATATTTTGAGCAAGTATATTGTAGAATTCCTAGGTCTACAACTAGGAACAATATATTAAAATACCATAGGTTTGAAAAATAAATAATAATTAATAAATTTAGAAAATATAGTGGTGTAATATCCGTAATATCCAATATCTGGACTAGTCACAATGATGCATCTTATGCATGCCTCATCTTCCACTATGTAAATTCTAAATAAATACTAAATAAAAAAATTTAGAATTCTCTGAGATTCTTTATCTTAATGATTGTCTGACCATTTTTAAGTGCATGATAAAAATCTTTAAAGAATATAAAATTTAAAATAAAATTTTTAGTATTACATTTGATAATGTATCTAATAATAGAGCAGTGATTAACATGTTTATTATGAATATTAGAGATATGCCATTAGGAGAGATTTTTCAAGTTAGATACATGTGTCGCGTTATTAACCTAATAGTACAAGCGGGGATGAAGGTTTATTCCCCCACTTTAGAAAAAATACGTAACTCGCTAAAAAATATTCACACATCTCGCAGTCAATAAAAGTTTGGTAGTCTCTATTTGTCGACAAATCTTAAGAAAAATAAATTTCAATCGGATGTGAGACAACGTGAAAATTACACATACCTAATATTGGAGTCATATGTTTGATACGAATGCGTGATATCTGACTATGTCAATAGTAAGAGTGACGAACTTATTATTGTTGATACTGACTAGGTTACAAAAATATTATATATGAAATTTTTAAAGATTTTTTATGACACAACGAATATGTGTTCGTCAATTTATACTCTCACAATTTACTTTACACTCGGATGCATATGTAACATTAATAATATGTTTAGAAAATATCACGATGACCTAATACTTTGCGATATGATTGTAGAGATGAAAATCAAATACTTAAAGTATCCATCCAACATTCCATCTCTTTATTGTCTGACTGCCAGTATGGATCCTAGGATTAAAGTAAAATGAATAAATAATATTTTAATTTATATTTTCTCATGTATAAACCTGGAAGACCCAACTAAAGTATTCATTCACGAAAAATTGATTGAACTCTTTACATACTATGATACTAGATATTATGTAGTAGTTGTGAGGTATGAAATATGAACATGAATACCATATTCGAAGACAATGACTTTTTCATTTAATTAAAGTTAAAGAAATGATGGGGTAGGCCGTCAAATGGGAGTAAGCTATCTCGATACTTAGATGCCGATTACTGCTCAATCTTATCATATTCTGATACTAAGAATCTTAATATATTACATTTATAAAAATCATGCGAGTTCACATTTCTCGTACTATCTAAAATAGCAAGAGATCTATTGACTCCTCTGATGTCAAGCATAGTATAGGAGTATACTTTTTCTATTGCAATGAATGTGAATTCAGATAGGAGATAGAGATTATATTTAGATATTATTGAGGCTTTAGCTTGCATGAAGAATTCGAAGTATTTGAGCATGGGCATTCAGGATCGTGCTGAGACTACAACAAAAGTAGATGAGTTAATTACTGATGATGATCCGTGTGATATTAATATTAAAGATGATATGAAGATCGATAACGTTGACAGTTAACGATTAAAACACTTATGTCAGTTATTTGCTTTTGATTTACACATTTATATTATATTTTTGATAATTTAATTTTTGTTTGTGATATTACTTTGATATGTAAGTTTGTGCCTTTGTGAATTGATGTATTTGATGCTTGATAATTGAATATTAATTTTTTGTGAATTTTTATTTTGCGATAGTTTTTAATTTTTATTCATATTTAAATTTTAATATTTTATTTATTCATACACTTACACTGATACATATTTAATTTTAAAATTTATGTTGTTTATTATAATAAATAAACATAATATTTTATTATATTAATAAAATAAAAATTTAAAATTTAATTATTTATTTATAGTTAATAATTAATATTAACTAATTACTAAATAAAATAAAAACTTTTAAAGTATTTAAAATATATAAATATTAACTAATTTTTAAAAAATATATATATATTTATTAAAAATTACAAACTGGCCGGTACGAGCCTGAACTCGCCCATACGTGCCTAACCTGGCAAGGTTTTTTCACATGTCCGACCGACGGGCCATGACGAGCCTGGCCTAATGAAACGTGCAGGGCAAAGCACGGCACAGTGGTTTTGTTGGGCCACCTAGAATCGGGCCAAGCTGGGATGAGATGGGATGTTTGACACCTCTAATATCTACTAAAACACAAATAAAAAGATCAATATGTGTGAGATTATAAATAGTATATCGCTTAGGTGACAATACATTATCTTTTGTGTAGTGGGTCACATCTATCACGATAAAAAAATTGAATCTCCAAAGTTCATTCATTCAAAATGAAAACTCTATAATTGAAGATATTTCTTAAATTATGTGATTCTTAGCTCATCATCTATCATAATAAAAATATCATTCATGCACATAATTATTATTGGCAACTCGAGCAAGTGGATCAAGCCTAATTTAACACATACTACTATTTTGATGGCCCAACCCAGCCTTATATCGGGCTAGCAGGCCAACGAGCTAGCCAAGTCATATGCAAAAAATGTGAAATTATTTTATTCAATAAATTACTCTCTCTCTATTACTTGAAATTAATGTGGTAGCTCCATATACATCTCCTCAAGATCAATATAATAAAATATATTTATTCATGTCTAGCTTGTATACCTTCCATCGATGAGAAACTAAGTGACATGGATATCCATGCCAACACCATCTTGACCATCAGAAAAAAAAATATCTTGATAATTTAATTATGTATAAATAATTTTATGTGTGTATTCATACAATATAATATCATGATTAGTATAATAAATACTAAAATTATCAAATATAGACTATAATGCATTATCAGTTTTCACACATGATAATTTTTATATTTTTATTAAATTAATTTTTTATTTTTTTATGAAATATTAAAAAAATCTAACATAAAAAAAATAAAGAAATAATCAAATGAAATATAAAAAATTATCAATAAATATCATAAGATATCTTAATTCATTTCAAGTATCATGTCAAAACTATTTAGTAGTGATATGAGGTCCCAAAATCCAATTTTGGTGATTGATACTTTTGATGTGTAGAGAATTGGCATCATGAGATCATTTCCCAACTCCTATAGTCGTACTTATATTTCGGTTGTGATGAATTATGTGTCAAGATAAGTAGAAACACCATCTTGCAAGCAAAACAATCAAAATCAAATTTTTGAAAAAAAATATATTTTTTGTATTTTATCATGCCCAGAGCATTTAAAAGTTACAAATCATTGTCAATTATGGAGTAAAGAATAGATTTTATCATATCATCTGCCAATAAATAGGAACATCTACTGCGTGATTTAGGAATGTTTTTAGCATTAAGTATGAATTTTTACTTTTATATTTCATCTTGTTTGGAAAAAATGAAGAACTTTGCATCGTATAGCAACTATTCTACTTCAATGTTTTTCAAAGCCAATTGGTAATGTAATGAATTTTTATTTACCACCTATGTTGTTGATAATTTTAAAAAAAATTATGCAAATATAATCAAAATGAATCTCATAAGAACTCAAAAATTAAAAGTATTTATATGAAGAGAGCATTTAAACAACTAATTACTTGAAAAATTATTATTTTGTACATATCTATTAGAGGTCATATCTTAATATAACAGTATGTGTATTCATCCAAGAGAGATAGGTTTCAATTTCAAGACTAACCAGACATAACCTCTTTGAATTTCAAGAATTAAATTGTTGAAATATTAATCTCTTTCAAACTCTATAGGAAAACAAGAGCTGTGTGCAATGTGCATGAACTCCATCTCTAATAAAAATATAATAAAAAATGATATGAGAATTTATTTTAATAAATTACCCACTATAATAACTTTCTATTTTAAACTCAAGAAAAAATTACATTGCGCATACATATGATATTTGGACTACAAACTACTAAGTCCAACTAAAATTATATTAATATAATTTAAAAATATATAGGTTCAGAATGAAGATTAAAGAAATTATTAATTATAAATTTATTAATAAAACTCATAATACTTTAAATATTAATAATAATAATTTTTAAATTTTAAGTAAATTCGATATTATTAATTATATTATCTCAATTAACATCCAAAATAATCTTGTCAATGCAAAGACAATTAGCATCCATAAAAATTGGATTGACTATGTTCCAACATGAAAGGATACTTTCATTTCATCTAGTTTGAGCGACAGTGTAAATGATCGACCTCAAAACTATCAATATAATAAAAAAATAAATTTTTTATTATTGAGCACACATATAAATAACAAAGATTTCAAAACCCTAAAGTAGACGATACATTTTTTTAGTGATTTTTGATTTAGCATGTAGCATCATACTCATTCTCATTTTAAAAACATAGCCAACGAGTCAAAGAAATAATTATAGAGAAAATTTTGATAATATTAATATTTAATTTTTTAAAATCTTAATTGTATTTTATAAACAAATTATATTTATTTTTTTTTTCCTTAATATTATTTTGTCCTAAAAATTTTTTCTTGGATTAATTTATAATATAATTTAAATTTTCATTTTTTATATACTATACAAGAGGATAGATGTATGTATTAAAATTATATATTGGCGAGATAACAAATATCACATCCAAGTATTGTAGATTTAGGATTCAAAGCTCATCATAGGTAACTTCTCTGATTTTTGAAGGTGAGATTAAAACTATCAAAATATTAATTTCTCTCATTTCACACACTAAAGTAGAAACCTTGTACATTTGGGTAAAACCTTCTACATTTTTTTTGTATCCTATAAATATATAATCATCAATTTTTATTAATGTTTATAAATTATAATTTACTCTTAATTTTTTCCTGACAAAAATATAACTATATAATTAAAAAAATTTTGAAGTACATATTTCTTTTTGCATCCCATTGCACCTCTTACAAAAAAGGCAACTCAAAAAAATTATTAAATTTTTTATAGCCTCCAAAATGGTAAAGGCATTATCCAGATGGGATGTAAGATCTAGTTATATTGAGAGGAGAGATTTGCTTTAGTATTTATTGTTTGCCTTAATACTAATCAAGACATTAGATAGCATATCAATGATATCATAGATATGATTTTTTATAAAAATAAAAATAAAACTTGCAAATAAAAAATAAGAAATAAAAAAAACTAGATTAAATAAAAAAAACTAGATTAAATAAAAAAAATAAACAAAAAAAAAAGAAATTCAATATCATCTTATTTTTGTTTTTCATTACTATAAGGGCTAGTATTGTGTAAGTTGAAGGTGTGATTGTTACTCAAAATTAAAGTTTGGGCATGATCTAAATGAGTGGAATTAAAAATTTGTAAATTTTGAAATAAACCTTTAGAATCATTTAATTGATTCAGAGATTCCATTCTTATAATACAAAATTTTGATAGATTAATAAGTCATGAAATTGTATCTGCCAAACTCTAACTCATATGAACTTCGCTCCAATCTATGCTGCAGAATTGATTAGTTGAATTATATGTTAGTGGGTATTGCAGAAGAAAACATAAAAAATATGTATCTGATGCATAGTTGTGAAAGACGTGCTTAAGGCACACTTAAGCTCAAGGCACGCTTAAGTTCAAGGCACAACCACTCTCTAGCTATAGCGCCTCACCTTCCAAGACATGCACCTTACTGAAGAGGCGCATCTTATATACTATAATTTTTTAAAAAAATATATATTTATTCTCAAAATTTATAATTATATATTGAAATTTATATAATTTCATTTATTTTTTCATCAAAATTTATTTATATATTAGGAACAATTATTTTTTTATCAATAGAATCATATTTAATAAAAATTTAGGTGCATCTAAAGTCATATTTCACTTCACAAAAGCTCACGCCTTAGGTGCACCTTGCGCCTCAAGGCTCCAAGAAACCTTTGCGCCTTGGTGTGTCTTGTGCTTTTTAAAACTATAATCTGATGAGTGTGTATTAGTTGAGTTATGAGCATGGTACTCTTTCAAAAACAATTAAAAATCAATACTTGTGATGAGCCATGAAATGAAAGCATCATGTAGGAAAAACCCTCAAGGAGACAGGATTCATAAACAGTAAGAATTTAAAAAAAAAAACAGATTTGATCCAGAACATGAATTATTTTACAGTTCGAGATGGTCACAAAAATTTGAGTAAATTAAGCAGCCACCATTTTGAGTTTGATAAACCATATTCAGCAAGAATATAAGCAATTCAATGTCGGAGAAACTTGAAAGATTGGATAGATCAAATATAGCAAATGCAAAGAGAATTAAGTTTGCGAGCCTGGATATTTTGAGTTGACAGCAAGCCCATATGTGGAAGTTTGTTTTACCCCTGATGCCAGCATTGTTGACCAGAGCGTCGATTCTGCCAAACGCATCCCAGGCCTTCTGCACAGCTGCATCAATATCAACCTCATTGTCAGTTACATCGAGCTCCACGGCAATCGCGCGCGCGTCCGTAACGGGAGAAGATGAAGATGACGAGCATCCAGCGGGTTGATTAATACTCTGGCAAAGCGAATTCAGCCGGTCCACACGCCGAGCGGCAGCCACGATCCTACATCCGGATTTGGCTAGGTCTATGCAAAACTCTCTGCCAAAACCGGATGACGCGCCGGTGACGAGAACAACTTTGTTTTGTAGGTCAGTCCATGGCTCCAGTTGAGTAGGTGGCTTGCTGCCCATTTTTCAGGGAGTTGGTGATCAGTGAGACACGAACAAGCCGTACCAGCTTCAAAACACCAGCCTCTCGACCCTGAAAGGAACCACGAAGTAGAGGGAATTGCGCTGCTTGGGTGCAGAATCATCCATGAATGACCACAAGGCACCAGCCGGGATGTAACACCAATAGGGATTTGGGAATTGAGAAATAGGAATTGCGAATTGGGGTTCAATCAAAATGGGCATGACTGTATCTCGGCATCCACACTTTTGTACATTTATAAGTACATGTATATCCATATTTATGTCTCCATTTTGAATATAGTGTATTCACATGTATATATGTGTGTGTGTGTTACATGGATATATATGTGTGTGTGTGTGTGTTACATGGATATATATGTGTGTGTGTGTGTTACATGGAGATATGTGTGTGTGTGTGTTACATGGATATATATGTGTGTGTGTGTGTGTTACATGGAGATATATGTGTGTGTGTGTGTGTGCATATATATATATATATATATATATATATATATATATATGTACATGTATATGTGCATATGTGTGTGTGTGTGTGTTTGTGTGTGTGAGTTTGTGTGTGTGTGTTAACATGTATATCTCCATGTGTATATTATGTGCATTTATATATATTTAAGTATATGCTGTATTTTCAACAATACTTATCTATATATTAAAGTGTTTAAATTTATATATTGATGTATTTTGAAAGTCACACATTTGAGTATTATACAAATATATTTGTAAATGTATAAAAGAAATTATTTTAAAAAAAATATTTAAATAAAATATTGTATAATGTACATAATTTGTAAAATATTGCATTTAAAACACACACACAATGTGTGTGTGTGTGTGTGTGTGTGTGAATAATATAAGTGTGTATAATGTGTTAAAAATTATTAAAAATGAAAAATGTAAAAATTTTGATGATATTTTGTTTCGTGATTTTAATTAAAAATAAATTTTATTAATGAAATATATGAGCTTGTATTTTATGTGAATTTTTATTTTTTAAAACATTTATATTAAAAATAACTATCATTAAACTTATATATAAATAAATGAGTTTGGTTTATTTACAAATAATAAATTTTGTTTTTATAACCATGTTGAAAATTAAAATGTATTTCACATAGAGATAATCTTATTTTTTTTTTGTCAATATTATTTTTTTTAAATATTCATGCCAAGATATATATCAACTTATTTTTTTATTTTTATTAATAATTTTTTGGAAACTTTGATCTTGAAAAAAGTATGATGTAGTCCATAAAAATATATGTATATATATATATTTTTTGCATATAATAAGTCTTTTTTTTAATTATGTTCAAAATAAATGGTGACCATGTAGATATATATGAGTTTGTTTTTTTTTTTTTTTTGCAAATAATTAACATTTTTAATTGTGTTGAAAATAAATATAAGACCATATAAATGTATTGAGTTTGTTTGTTTGTTTTTTGTAAATAATTAATTTTTTTATTATGTTCGAGATAAATAGATGACCATATAAATCTATCAGTTTTTTTTTTTTTTTTTTTTTTGCAAATATATTTTTTTAATTGTTTTTTAAATTAATGGTGACTCACTTGCAAATATTAAATCATTTACCTTCTCCTTAACATGTCATGCTTGATTGTAAAAAAAATATTCACTCTATAATTTTGAATAGTTGATTGGATAACATTGTCAATGATAACTCATGATCTATTAGGTCGAACAATAAGCACAAATACAATAATATCCTTTAAAGAATGATTATGAAAGTTATTAAAAGTTTAAACTTGAACAATTTTAGAAATTTCAAAGGCTCGAATAGTAATTTTCCAATGCCAATCAATAACATTATCATACCGAGTTACCTCAACTGTAAAGCCATATACTTTAGCACATCTCCATGAAGAGCAATAATAATCATTAAATATAATTAATTACCTATGTGTAGATGCAATGGACAATGCACTTTCACCATATGTAGAATCAAAACCGAGTGGGTTGTATACACATGCTAATTAAATTAATTTCATAATAAATATTATTTCAATGTAACATCAACAACAAATACTTTTTATAACATTCATTAAAATATATAACATTTATATTGTCATCTGAAAGACTTCTTCATTTTTTAGTAAAAATTGCAGTCAGATAAATATGATAATAAATTTCATTTAAGCGTAACATATTTGTCACAGTTACATCATCTTTAAGTGGAAAGCATACAAGAATGATCAAAATTTATAATGAAATAACAGCCGAATTAATTTAACTTCATGCTCATTTCAACATAAAAAAGACTCACAAGTGAATCAAACATAATGTCATGATGAAGAACAATAGACTTGGTATGATCACCCTTATATTCAACTGACTCATTGTTGTTCTTGATCAAATCTCCACCTTCACGAATAGAGCAAAATATCTCACCATCCACTTCATTTCAAAATACAAAAGAAGTCTACACTTTTAATAAAGTCTATGTTAGTCATATGAATTATAAATTAATAAAAATGAATAATAATTATTTCACAATATTTGACATTATTCAAAATCATAATTTATCACTTTGATGAATCCACAAACCTTGCATCCAAAAATGATGATAAATTTTTAATTCAATTGATCACTTTCATGCATGATAAACTCTACATCCATAAAAATGTATGTATATTACACACACACACCCACCCACACACCAATATTTATATCTGCATTTTGAAAAGTGTGTATGTGCATATATTTGTGTGTGTGTGTGTGCGCGTGCATATATACAGCTCTACATATATACATGTGCACACACACTATTGTGCATTTATAAGTACGTACGTGTGTGTGTGTGTGTGTGTGTGTGTATTCATATTTATATATGTATTTTGAAAATAGTGTGTATATACATGTATATGTAAGTGTGTGTATATATATACACTACAAAAAATAAGCCAATTAGAAATGAAAAATAGAGATGCTCAATTCCATTTCTAAAATTAGGAACGAAATTGAAATAGAAATAAAACTTTTTTGAAAAAATTAGAAATGGAAAAAAAAAATTCATCACTATTACAAGGTACGGATTAATTAACATTATATGGAAACAAAATAAGAAATGGAAATATAGACAAAAATTGAAATGGTTTAGCCATTCATTGCTAATATGATGCATGGTCGTGGGGTAGATTAGCATGCGTGACATTTTATGATGAAGAATTATATTTCTAGATTTATTAAGCATTGAAAATGATAAGTTATATAAAAATTGAGATGGAAATTAATTTCATTTATATTCATTTAGAAACGAAATTTGGATCTATTTCTAAATTTAGCAACAAATCATTTTCATCGTTAAATTTAAAATATCTTGAGAGTCTATGACTTTTGGACTTTAAAAATTTGGCGATGAAATTTATTTTCATTGCTGAATTTAAAACAGATACTCATTTCATCACTAAATTATATTAATTATTTTTTTTTTGAAGAACACTTTATCCCTTTGAAAGAAACGTAGGGTTTGGCCTAAAATTTATCAATTTTGTCATCACCCATTCTTGAATTCGAGTTTTCTTTCCTCTATTTTTTGTTCATCGCCCAATTCATCTATCATAGAGGTATGCAATTTAATATTTTTATTTTTCTCATATATACTATCATTGAGATATGCAAGTTTTGTGTATTTTGTTGTTACCTTTTTTTTTCATGTTTAACATCCTTAGAGGTTCTCTCTTCTTGTTTTCTTGAATTTTTATTAAATTAATAAAATTTAGATTTCTCATTTTTTGCATATACTTAATAATGCGGACTTAGAATATCTAATAGGATTTATTCATTATTTAGGTTATCTAATTAGTTATTTAATTAAATTTATATATCTTAAAATTTTGAAGGTTGAAACAGAATCACAATGAACAACTTTGACAATTGAGATAGTTAGTTAAAAAATTTGTTAGGTATGCAATTTGTATGTTAAAATTAAAGGTGCAACTTTAACAATGAACAAGTTATATATATATAAAAAATTTTGAAGGTATGCAACTTTAACAATAAATAATTTTTATATATATTAAGAATTTTGAAGGTTGAAATGTAATAACAATGATTAACTTTAAAAATTTTAAAGGTATGCAATTTAAAGTTTGAAACATAACAACAATTAACAACTTTAAAAAAATAAGAACCTTAATTCAAAATTGAGATAGTTGCTTTATCTACACTTCATTAAAGGTGGAATCCAATTATCCAATAAATAACACCTCTCATTATTTGATATTAAAAAAAAAATACATATTATATCTCATAGCTAGTAGATGACTATTATACTACATGCTTCATATGGATTAGTTAAGATACCTATTAAGTTATTGATATGATCAGTGGAAAGTTGATATTTGTTATAATATTTTCATTGACATATTAATATGCATAGGTATTGTGAATTTTTGATGATTTCGATTACATAAAAATATTTTGTCAAAATAGTTACTGCATATTTTAAATTTTAAAGGCATCAATTATTATAGAACCTTAATATGCTAAGATCAAAGAAACACAAGAGTACTTAACCCCATTGGAACATTATATATTAGGATTCCTTTTTTAATGGTTTTATTAACCCCAAAAATAAAAGAATCTCAGAATATTCATTTTATTAACCCAAAATGAAAAAAATAATTAGTTTCATAAAAGATTACTATTTTCACATATATGAAGATTGAATTTCTGATCCTAAAAATATTTTTATATTGTGATCTTTCATATATAAACAAAATAGAAAAAATATTTCTAGCACATACACAACTTTTCATTTTTGCTTATTTTATTCATCCTATATAGATAAATATCAAATATTTAGTTTTATGTATATGAGAAAAATACAACTAAAGGCTTTTGGTAAATATCTAAGTACTTAAACCAAACCCCTTTATCTCATTTTAAATTTTAATATAAATTTACCTATTAATAATGTGACTAGAACATTTTTATGATATTTATGTAATATCCTAATTATGTTACTATAATTTTAAAACAAATAAGTCACTATCTACAGTATTATAATTGAAAATATGTATGTGTTATATGTTATAAAAATGGAAAATATTATATGATATGATTGTCAATATATAGATAAATATTAGATTAAAAGAAGAGTTTTTGACTAATGAGTTTATAGAGAAGAGGGTTTGAATAGTTTGTTGGATTTGCTAAAAGTACCATGAATTTATGGATGAAACAAAAATAAGAAGCTCAGGTAATGACCATAAATATTAGAATCAAAGTTTCCAAGATATGGATACATTGTGATTTAATCTTGTAAAAAATAGATTTATTAGAGACTATTTATGTTTGGTATAACCATGAATAATAGTTATGCCGCAAATAATAAAATATTTTATACATAGAAGTATTGATTCAAACACTAAAATGAAATATGTCAATCACAATGATACATGTGAAGTAATGTTGAATAATATTATTAGTCATTCCTTCAATCTAGATATCACTAATGATATCTTAAAATTATTAGCAAAACAATTTTATGAAATACTCAAAGTATCAGAATAAGAGATTTTGATAGGTAATTCATTTGACCACTCAAAGTTAGATACAGCGGCTAAACTCTTGAATTTAAAGGTAAAATATCATTTTTCAGAAATATATTTTGATGAAATGTGCAAGTTATTATCTAAATTGTTACCAAAGAACAATATCATGAAAAATAACTTTCATAGTAGAAAGAAGTTAATGCGATGTTTGAGTTTGCTTGTAGAAAAAATACATTACTATATTAATGTTTGCATGATATATTAGGGCATAGACAATGAAATAATTGCTTATAATTTCCATAACTATCATTGGTACAAAAGACAAATTACTTATAAAAGGTAGAAAACAAATATTTCTCATAAGAATATGTATTATTTTTTGTTGACTCCTAGTATGCAAAGATTATTTGCATCTGAAGCCACTGCTAATGAAATGAGTTGACACAAATAACATATTATTAAAGAATACATGATGTGACATTGCTCATATTTTTTATCTTGAAAATATTTTGATGATAGTCATTCATCTTTTGTAGATGAAAGTTAAAATGTTAGATTAGGACTATGCATAGATAGATTTCAGCCATTTGAATAACCAGGGCAAATATACTCTTCTTGGCTGATGATTGTTACACTTTATAATTTATCACCATAGACATGCATACAAGTGAGTACATATTTTTGTGTTATCATTATTGATCCTAGAAACCCAAAAGAAATATTGGATATTTTTTATAGCCCCTGATTACTGAGCTAAAAAAATTATGGGAGGATGATGTTGAAACATATGATATATCTAGAAAGCATAACTTTCAAATATTATCATGATAGAGTGTTGTTGAGAAATTAGTTTGTCTTATAGCATATAGGACTTTGATGTATTTTCTTTGAGCAAAGAAGAAAAGATTTCTTGGTTTGATAACCACCATAAGTTCTTACATATAAAACATCCATTTTAAATGAATATTGATGCATTTAGGAAAGATCATATAAGTTATAAAATGTACACCACCTTTGAGGTCATGTACTATTATATTAGATGTATTTGAAAGATATGAGTTAAAAAATATTATAGATGTTAATGCATATTTTATTAATGCTTAAATTTTGAAAAAATATTACTTCGGTTATAAAAAATGAAGTAATTTTTGGGATTTACCTTATTGGTAAACCAACCTAATTAGACACAATTTTATGAGATGCATATTAAAAAAATGTTTTTGGTAATATTTTTAAGACTATCATGAATGTGAAAGGAAAAGAAAAAGATAATGTCAAATCAAGTGATGATTTGAAAGAGTTTTGTTCAAGTCAAAAGTTACATAGGAATGAATCAATGAATAAATTTCCTAAGGTTTATTATAATCTTGACAAGGATGCAAATGAAGCTTTATCTAAATAGCTAATAGAGCTCATGTTCCTTGATGGATATGTATCTAACAAGGGAAATATGTAAATTATATGTAAATTATACCTAAAAAATAATTCATATAGAGATGCAATGAACAATGGTGTTTGCATCAAGGATCTAACTCTGCTATATCTAATATTAATTTTTATGGTCGATTCATTGAAATTATACACATGAAATATCCTAATTTACCAATTAAGATGATAATTCTATTTAAGTATGAATAATTTGATCATATTCCAAATTTGGGTGCTAGAATTCATCATCAAAATAACCTAGTAGATGTATACCATAAGAAATATTATTGTAAGTATGAGTCATTCATTCTTGTAGTACAAGTAGAACAAGTATGTTTATACCACTTATCCAACCACATGAAGAAATACATATGATTGATGGGCTATATGTAAAATAAAACCTAGATAAACTGTGGAATTTATTGAAAAGGATGTTATTGTCACATCATTGCATAGCTTGCATTTCAAGAGAATAATGTGAAACTTGATCAAATTAATATTGTGCTAGATGATAGGTATCAAATATTGCTTAGTAAATATGAAAATTATTTAAACATTGATGATGGTCATGTCGAAGAAGATAATGAGAAATAATTAATTGCATAATCAGATGAGGATGAATATGTAGATGTAGATGATTTCTTAGAGATTTCTAATGATGAGTAGATCTTTATTTACTTCTATATTATGTTGTCTTGCTTATTTTATAAATATTTCAATTTGGATGTTAAATGAACAAATTTTTTTCACACTTGTGAATATCATTGTGTTTATCATTATGTCTTGTTATAATAACACATTCATTACATGTTTTTATTATATTTGTATTTTTCACTGTTTATATGATTTGAATTAAATATGAGAAGTGACAATTCAAATGACTAAGAATCTCAATCTGTGGGGAGGGATAGATAAAGTCAACTAATATTTCATGGAAGTAGAATTCAATATTTATTTAGTGATGATAACACTACAAATATCTCTCCACATTCTTTTACACATATAGATGATACATTGGTATCACATCATCATGAAATATATAGATTGACTACCACTGATATTTTGTTTTGGTTTTATTTTTCACTAGAAGGTATTGTTAGCTCCATCCCACCTATCTTAGGAGGCACATGCATTGGTACTATAGCATTTACAATGGGGCAGATTCACAATCCATAGTTTTCATGCCAACTTATGAGAAAATCTTCATTCGGCCCATAATTGACAAGGAATAATATGTCTCTTTTAGAACTTTACTACATGCATGCGATATAATTTTTCATTATTTTCATTTGCAAAAAATTTAAATAATAACTATGAATGAAAATATAAATAAATGAATAATGTTAAAATATGATAATTTTAATTAATAAAAAACTATGATATTACTACTTATCAAACATTATCATTGAGAATAAAATTAAGGTTTGTGTTATAAAGTTTTGGATAAAAAATAAAAATAAATAAAGATTAGCTTTGTAGCAGAAATATGAGTGTATTTTGTTTATATGTATATGTATGTGCTAGTGTTAAATTAATTTTAGATTTATTCCTTCAGCTTCTCATACAATCAAGAAGATATTTAAGGAGAAATTAGTTATTGAGGGTATAAATTGGAGCAAAATACCCCCAAAAATAAAATAATTTTATTGGAAAGAATTTGAAGTATAATTTTGATGCATTTACTAGTTTTTCAATTTAGTATTTTAATGAAATACTATGAAAATAATTGTATCACAATGTATTGTTGTTGTTTTTTATTTTTTGTTGAAAAATATAAATGAAATAATGCTTTGTTGATCTTGATGAAGGATACATGAAAACATGTGACAAGTGTTAGATATAAAGACAAGCTTGGAAAATGGAGAAAAAGTATGGTAAATATGCAAAATCAAATTGTATTCTTCTTTATATTTGGATCAATGGTGGCTGGAGAATAGTGAGAAGTTCAAGACCTTGTCCCATATGGCATCACACAATCGTCGATCATAGAAAAAAGATGAAGGATCAGGACCTTCCAAACATATTGGAGGTTCACAGGCGACCAACCAACATTTAGTAGATTTGGTAAAATAGTTTTTCCTAATGTATTATGATTCTAACATTTTGAATGCAAATAAAAATAAGTGTATGACAATGTATCATATACCTCATTAGTAACTATTATTTATTTTCAGGAGGCAAAGTAAAGACATCCACCAATACCCTTTGAGGTGTTCAAGCGATTGAACAAGAAGAATGATGAATCATCTGTGGACAAGTAGTCAAAAGATTTAATGTGAGTTGCTTAATTTTTTCTTAATATCATATGTAAATTGCAATTAATAAAAGAAAACATTGCAAAAAAAATTTAATTTTTGGCATTCACAAGAATTAATATGCAAAGTCATTTATTTTTTTTACCGTAACTGATGAGTTATTATATATAGACTCATTAAATATAATGACTAATTTTATTTTTATATTAATTTTTAGTAGGGTGTTGATAGTTTTATGTACTAGTATACATTTTATCTAGATATAGTAAAGATAAGTTATATTGTATTATAATAATTGTATAAAGCTATGAAGAAATGTAGTTGTCATTACTTCACAATTGACAAATCCTTCTATAGAGGTGCTAGAGATTGTTGTTACACAAATTTACCTTTAGACTATTGGAATAGAGCCAAAAAAATGGGGAGTGTATGATCTTTGTACTCATGCATTTAGATTTTATCCAAGTTCTATTTATAGTTCTTCATCATCATCTTTTAATTATAATAATTTATTTGATGAGAGGTGTGAGGAGATTCAAAAAATTCAAGATACTTTGCAAAGGAAAAATGAGGAGATACAACAAAAGAATAAAGTGATACAAAAGCAAAATAAAGAAATGAAAAAATAAGAGGATGAAAGAATGAAAAGAGAGGAAGAAATAATGAAAAGAGATGAGGAAAGAATAAAAAGAGAGGAAATATAATAAAAGATTTTGAAGATAAAGAAAATAATATGCAAGTTAGCATATACTTCATCTCTTTTTCATCTTTTTGAAGAAGATCCATCTAGATATTCAGATGACAATTCACAATACTCATCTCAACAAGGACTCATAGTTGTTTGTGATGTTGTGTTATTATTTTTTTTTGCAATGAAAATTATTGTAGTGAAATTTTGGTTTTTGTGTTATTATTTTTTAAATTTATTAATGTGTAATATAATTTATGGACTTTGATGTTTGCTATTTGATGTATTACTCTATAGTGGATGTTTTATGAATGTTATTGGATGAATAATATGTACATGTACTCATAGGATTACAAAGTATATGGTTTTTATATGTATATGTGTTTTGTATATAATATACAAAAACTGCAACAAAAGTGACATGTTCTTGTTGTATAAAATAAAAAAATTGAAATTTGCATTTCAAATCCATTTCTAATTTAGAAATGAATCTTGTATTTCTATTCTATTCTGTCACTATTATAGTATTGAAATAAAAATGATATCTAAGATCTCATTTCCATCACTAAAATTTGAAAGGAAAATTTCTGTAGCATATTTTAGAAATGACTAGGCATTTTTCATTTCTAAATTTAGAAAAGAGCATTTTAGAAATAGTCTTGCCATTTCTACTGAGGTCACTAATTCAACATTGTTATGGAATTAGAAATTGATTTGACCATTTCTAATTTTATTTTTTATTGTAGTGATACATATATATGTGTACATGAAAATGTATATATTTATATTCATGCATAAAAATGTACATACATACATACATACATACATACATATATATATATATATATATATATATATACACACACACATATATTCATATTTAAATATGCATTTTGAAAAGGGTTTTTATATGCATGCATATGTGCATATGTTTGTGTGTGTGTGTGTGTCATTGCATGTGTGAATATACACAGCTCTACATATATGCATGTGCATACACACTATTGTACATATAAATATGTATATATATATATATATATTAATATTTATATTTACATTTTGAAAATAGTGTGTATATACATGTGTGTGTGTACATGTTTGTTGATATATATACATACGTACATACATACATATATATATATATATGGTTATATATTTAATTAAATATATTTATATATAATTATATGTGTTTTTATTTATATTTATATATGTATATAATTATTTTTGCTCTTCCATTGATATTAATCTCGTGACCATGTGGTATATTGTTATTTTTGCAATGTGGAGGGCATGGATTTTATTCGCCATCCCTCCACTTATAGTATTAATTTTACTTTTAAACCATCCTTCAAGAAATTATAATTTTGGTTTACAATAATAGTTTCCAAATTAATTAAATCTAATTCTATTTTTTTCCAAATTTTGGAGGGAAAATTCAGGTTAATTAATTTTAATGTACCAAAACTTAATTATTATTGTGTTTGTTTTTTTTTAATGAAAAGTTATGCTATTTTTTTCAAATATTTTGTATTTGGTGCACCAAAATATAAATCTCTCTTATAAATATATACATATTCTTTGCATGAAAAATCCTAAAAGCTTTAAAAGGAAACATATATATATGCTTTGACTATCCCAGGGATACTATTTAAAAATTCACTTGAAGAAGATATTTCATGATACCCAAAATAGACAGAATAAAATGGAAAAGCATATATAGAAATTTTATAAGTTTTTTCATGTCTCCATTTTTTTTGTATTCAAGTTTTAGTTAAATCCATTTTGGATTTACTGGTCAATATATATATAGTACTAGGAATAGATACAGAGAATAATTGATTCACAATACGTACATATTACCTAGATAATAATTGTTAATTGTATACTTCATTTTTGCACTAAGAATAGGATCTTAATTGGGCTTATAGGTTCAACAATAGATAGAGAATTTATTGAAAGGGATAATGATACTTGAGGTGAACATCCAAGACTTCTATGGCTATTGGTGAATCTTGAGAAGTTGTAATACATTAATTGTCATGATCTTCATTATTGTGAATGAATGTTGGTGGAATCGATGGTAGTGTAACTATATGTTATATTTTAGTTTTAAAATTCACTTAAGATAGTGATTTGGTTTCATTCAATAATTCATTATTTAATGACTTATTAAGAATCTAATTTTCAAGTTCTAAAGGTACCTAATATTGTCTTTACCAAATTTTAAAGATATATACATTTGAATATAGCACTCGGGAGCACTAAAGAAGGAACATCTTCATAAAATAAAATATCTCTAGTGACATACATTTTTTTAGCATCAGAATCATAATACTGATACCTTTTTTAGAAATCTGCATACCACACATAAATGCATCATATAGCATGAGGATCTAATTTTCCAATGACTTTAAAATTGGCATATGCAGTATAACCAAATGCCCTTGGCTCAAGATTTAGATAACCTGACATTCTTACAAATTCTTGGATTCTAGAAATCATGGTTGCAGATCAATAATACGAGATAGCATATGATTGACAAGATATCTAGTAGACCGAACAACCTCACCCTAATACTCACTAGGTACTTGCAATCCAAATAAGAAGCTTGAACAACTTTTAAGATCTATCAGTTTTTGCATTTTGATAAGCCATTTTTTTAGGCATGCATGCACATGAAGTCTGGTGGGGAACACCTTTCTCCTTACAAAATAACTCAATTTTAAAATTTATGTACTCTCCACCATTATTAGATTAAAGGACTTTAAATCAGACATGATATATAGAAATATGATAAAGCTCCTGAAGGATAAAACAAACATATCCCTTTTTACGAATAATTGATATCAAAGTCATGAGAGTATATTTATCAATGAATATTACAAATAACAATCATTAGATAAACTAGCAATTTGAGTTGGCCCCAACACATCATAGTGAGTATTCACAAAAGACATAAAATTTTTATTATAACTAGGAAAATATGAAATTATATGGCTATTAGTTAGTTTATAAATATCACATTTCAAATCTGATTTGTTAACGTGGAAAAACAAGTTTGAATTTAACATGCGAAGATAAATAAAAGAGAAATGACCTTGGTAATAATGCCATAACCACGCCATATCCTTGTTCTCTCCGCTTCCTTTGGAGTTATGGGCTTGAACTAAAAATTGAGTTTATACAGTAGGTAGATTAAAATAGTATAACTTTCCTCATTTAAACCAAAACCAAGAATTCATCGTATCATGATATTCTTAAATAAACAATAATTATGCTATAATTTCATGGTTCAATTCATTGTCTTGGTGATTTAGTAAATATGTGAAAGATTAGAAGAGATAGAATGAACAAGCACAATATCAAGTGTAAGAGAGGTAGATATAGGTAAAAATCATTCATGGATAACTGGTGCAACTTTCCCATTAACAATGAATATGTGGTTAGGTTAAAGGTTGAACATACGTAAGGTTGCTAGAATCAATTTTTTTTGAGGTTTCTTTGTGCAATCTCAACATCTGAGATACCTAATGATTTCATAGTAATGCTGTTTTGAATGTTCATTTTCACCATAATGAGTATATGTGTAGTTATTTTTTTTGTTATCATAATTCTTCTTTTTGAATATAGAGCATGTCCAAATGAGTTATCAATTCAATGAAAACTATATTGTCATACATAATATTAGGTTCCTTCATGGTTTGTCTTTTGTTGTGATATTTGCAATATATATTTCACATGATTCAAGATCAACATGTGAGTTGTGTCACAAAATTTCACTTTGAGCTTTGATTGAATTCCAAGTCAAATCATGCTAAATATATGTGAACTCGAGGTGGGTCATGATTTTATGTAGATATACAACCCCTTCAATATTATTTTCTTGTGTTTTCATTTGAGCATCAATTATCTGAAATATACCAATCAATTCACCATAATATGAGGGCAATTGTTTGTCATTTTGGCTAATGATAAAAGAATTCTGATTCCATTCAAAATATTATGTTTCATATGAGCCATTATAAAAGGTTTGTGATATAGTATCCCATATTTTTCGATGTCTAATGACGGACTAATCATTACATCAAATTCAAACTCATTGAATTAATATGATAGCTATTGACTCAGTTGTTGTCAATAAGCCATGTCTAATTGCTTATCTCTTACATATGGTTTTTGTGCAGTGTTGATAAGAAATCCATATTTGCTTTGAGCTCCAATCCATATCTCCATGAGTTGTGACCATAAAAAAGTTTGCATCATTTGAGATAATTCTATAATGGAAAGGAATATTGTCTTGCAAGATCTGAACAATAACTCAATATTCACGAGTAACAGTAGCATAGAATTTTTTAGTCATGGTTGTGAAAGAACAAAAATTAACACAACATCAATGAGATTCAAAGAAGGAACAAAGCTTCAATAATATTTTGATGGGAAAAATTATAAAAAAAAATCTAATTTCATGAAGAAAGATAGAGTAGGATTCTAAGATTGTAAAATAATTTATTCTGTGCTATACACCTTTTTTGTTGACTCATCAATTCCTAAATTTATGGAGTAAAAAAATAATTAGTTAATCATGTCATATTTAACTTAATCACCTCAACTAATGAGATTGCAACAAATCACTTGATTTAAGTAATGAGGTAATTATCCTATAATTAACTCAATCACCCAAACTAATGAGATCACAATAATTTTCATGATTTTAGGATGATATCCTTAACTCAATCTAATATAATCTAGATGTAATGCACATAAAAAATATGAGACAACATTATTGAAGCTTTTTTAAATAACATTCAAAATACTAGAGACGTTACATAGGCTCTCTTAATTAAAATGATTTAAAGATTTAAAAAAATAACATCTAGAGAAGAATAATAATTTACAATTTAAACCACCAGCAACTTATGTGATGAGTATTGGCAAAAACACACTTGTGTGTCCTTTTGTAAAAAAAAATATTGATTCATAATCAATTAGCTACAAACATATCAAAAATATGAAATCATGATAAATGATATTTTGTTCTATTCCAATGCACATTGTTAGTTGAAATGAGTTCAAAAGCAAGAAAGTTTGCATTTAGTCAGGCTTATAACTTAGACAAAATATCTAAACATGAACTACTCATAATTTTTAAATATCCCTCTCATGAGTGTAAGAAAAAAAAAGAAAGAAAGATAGTGATACTAAAAACCTTATATATGCAATAGAAATTAAAAGTAGAAAAAACTTATATCAATCCTAGTTAAAATTAATCATGATTTTCAAAGTACTTAAAAATATTTGATAGGAAATTCTAAAATGATTCTAGATTGACTTAGAATAGAACCAAAGTAGTATGTAATATTTTTTGAAAAGTTAAATCTAATTTTTATGATATATATATGTGTGTGTGTGTGTGTGGGCGCGCGCGCGCGAGCACAAACACTCAATTTACAATTTGATAATTTAATCAACTAGAGGGATGAGACAAAGGTAAAATAAACAATATGGAAATAGCCTCACATTATTTTTTTTCTTCTTTTAGTTTAATGATCATGCTAAATAGATTCATTGAGTGATTTTTCCATATTTAGGATTCAATTATGGTTTCTAAAGAAAACAAGTTTGTAATTTAAATTAATGGATGAGCATGTGAGTATGTGGAAAATAGTACTAGTAATATGAGTTGAAAACATATTTATGATGAATAGGCTCTTTGGCCTAGCCCTCTCTTTGCAATTAAGGCATACCCTCATAATGTTAAGTGAGCTAGTATTGTCCATTTAGACCAGGGCATCATTTGGACGGGGTTGAAGGGCTAAACATGGTTGGCTCAATTTTTTAGTGGACTGCTCAACTCTACCCGTTGACCACGAGTTAAAAATGTGGCACACTTGGAGACTTTTGGGAATTTTATTATGAGTGTGATATATAATAGGATTAGCATTTATGTTTGTCATTCACAACTACACACTGCCACCTCTGTCAAACATAGGATTCCTTCCATAGTGTAATTCAAACACTTGTGTTACACACACACACACACACACACACACACACGTGTGTATATATATGTGTAAGTTTTGATATGCTAATTTTTCAAATATACACGTGCTAGTTAAATTGTTTATGTGAAATAAAAAATATTATGATTGTTAATTGATCATGCTTTTATTTATTCATGATAGTGTATTTAGATTAATTTGTATAAGTTTTCTTGGAGATTTTTCAAGTTAGATGTGATTTTGAATATGGTAAAATTTTATTTGAATGTCATGCACAATTGCACCTCACCACCTTTGTTGCTCCCAGGTTTCATCCCTAGCACCAACTCGAACACATTATATATATATATATATATATATATATAATTTTTGAAGTGCTAATTTTCAAATAGATAAGTTCTAGTTTTATAGTTTGTTTGAAATTAAAAAGATTAGGATGGTTAATTAATTATACTTTTATTTATTCATGATAGTGTATTTAGATTGGTCAATATGAGTTTTTTTTTTTGAAAATTTTTTCAGGTTAAATGTGATTTTTGGATGTGGTAGGTGTGATAAGTGAAGTGTTCCCTTTCAAACATCACCCATTTACTTGGAGATACTCCTTTATACATTCTCGAGTCCTTCACTGAGTATATTAATAGTTTTAATACCTAAAATCATTTTCAACAAAATTAAAATAGTTTTGAACAAGTGTATTTATAAGAAAGAAGCTAGATTCATCCAGGCTAGAAACATATTTAATAATATTCTTTGAACTAAGGAACATAAACAATTGATTTCAAATGATAATACAGGAGAAAATATTGTTAATAAATTCAATATAGAAAAAGTTTATAATATAGAGGATTAAAAATACTTTGAAAATTTATCTTTCTTAGTAAGTGGAACTCTTTAATGGAGAGTATATCTCAAAATTAATTCTCTATACTAATTAATATTGAAACTCCTATTTTTTTTAATAATAGTCAATGACTAAAACAATGTAATCCATTATCTTCTGTCCACTTTATTTTAACAGCTGAATTCCTTTTAATATATATTAACAAATTATACAAAGATTACTTAAATGTAAAGTATATGATGGAAAGCCAAGATACATTAAGTGACTTAGCCTTTGTTGACGATATAATCATATTTGCAAATGGGAAAAAGTGTTCCATTCAGAAAATAAAAAAAAAATTTGAAGCAAAATGAGAATGTTTCATACAAGAAAATAACTTAGAAAAAGTGACTTTTACTACAAAAAGAAAATGACCAAAAAACACTGAAACAAACTAAATAAATTTTTGATAACAATATCATGATAATGTTATCAACAAAATCAAAAAAATTAATGAAATGATGGTCAAATAGACTACTCTCTACTGATGAGAAAATAACACCAATCAAACATGTATTGTCAATAATACCCTTAAATCATATGCAACCTATAAATCTCAATTTTAATGTCATCAGGATAATTAAAAAGTTATTGTCCAAATTTTTATGAGGATATAGGGAATAACTTATATCTATTAGGTGGACTAAATTGTCCAAGTTACTTTTTAATTATCAGGATAATTAAAATAGGCTCATGAGATATACAACATATAATAAAAATAATTGATATGAAACTTTGATGGAAATTCCACACCAAATAATATTTACTTAATATTTACTTTAAAAAGTAGATATTATGAGCATGGATTTCTTTAAACTAAGGCTTGATATATTGATACACCAATATAGAGAATGAAATATAAAAGCTCAAAAAACATATATATATATATATAGCATGAAAGATAGGAAAAGACAACATATCTTTTTTTGTATGATAAGTGGATGGAAAATGGAACATTATTTACTCACATATGAGGGTCATAAGATACCAAAGTTAAAGAATTCTTTAAAAGTGAATGGTAGAACCTTGAAAAGGTACAAAATACAATCTCACGGGCACTAGAACAAATTATTAGGATACCAAGAGACCATTAAGATGAACCCATATGACTTGCTTATAAATGAGGAAAATTCACCTTTAAATTGGTATGAGACTTGGAACAAAATAAAAATAAAGTATTTGACAATATTTGACATTATAATATATTCCAAAAGCTCTATTTCTTTGATTGAAGAGTGCTTATTTATTTGTCCCCACTGAAGATATTTTAAGAAATAATTTTTCATTTATTTTTTCAATGTAAGAAACCTATGCAAGTGTGCCATGAATTTTATTCGGATAACAATATTATAAACAATATTTGAAGAAAATTAATCTAAAATAGCTCTAGAGCAACTATTTTGATGTGAAATCCATACTTTACTAAAATAGTAATTAATCTAAAATAGCTCGACGATTGTATTCCATTATTCATTACATAGAAAATATGAAAGGATTGGAATGATGCAATATTTGAAGAAAATTATTTTTTCCGATAAACATTAATTATTTTCGAATGAAAACTTTAGTAGAAAATATAATTAGGTCAATTAAACAAAATTAAAAGTAGGATAACTAATAGTTTTCTATAAAAATTTGTATTTATTTCAATTTTAAAAGGATGGTTAATGATTACAGTAAAATTTATTATTTGCTTCTTAAAAGTGGCAATTGTAATTCAATTTCAATGATATTTTTAGCATGGTGAACGAATAGTTGAATTAAAAAGTTGATGCTCTCATATGTTGCTTTCTTTTAGTGTCTTCTATGCATCCGTAAGGAAGACATACAATGACAATTTTTAGATGACGCTTCTAAAAAGAATCATACATAGCATATATATATATATATATATATATTATTGGCATGAAAAATACTAATAGCTTTAAGAGGAAACACACTCACACAGACACAGACACACACACACACACATAATATATATATATATATATATATATATATATATATATGCATGCTATTTCTTTTGTGCTTTATGGCTATTACAGGGATACTCTTAAAAAATATTATTGGATAGAATATATTTAATGATACGCAAGATGCGCAAAATAAAATGGAAAAGCATATATAGAATTTTTATAAGTTTTTTCATATCTCTAATTTTTTGTATTCAAGTTCTAGTTAAAATCCATTTTGGATTTATTGGTGTATATATATATATTCTTATGCATAGATTCATAATATATAAGAATAGGGATTTGATGGACATTGGCTTTGTGGTTAGCTGGTTCTTGTATCTTTTTTTTTTTGTATCAATATAGTTGCTATTAAAAAATCATCTCAATCTCAAGTGTCATAGCAGTATCATATAGTTCAGGATAATAATTTTTGTAGTTAATATATATATATAGGATAGTTATGCAAAAAAAAAAGATAATCAAGGTAAATATTTTTTAAGATTGACCATTATGACCCTTCTACTTACCTGGGAATTATATTTTATGCATTTTATACAAATAGTTACTATTGTTTGTGTAAAGTGACTAGTACTCCGGACAAGCAATACAAATAATAACTACTTTTTTGGTATTAGAAGAAAAGAATCCAAGTCTCAGATATCCAAGGTCATGTGGTAAGAATTTAGATAAAAGTGAAATTTTATACAATTAGGTGACAATAATTATTGAAGGCAGAAAAATATATTTTAATGTCTGATCGAAAGACCCAATAAGAGAAACATGACAAATGACTTCGCAGAAAAAGAAGTTCTATCAACATAAATATATCTCAAGAGAATATATGTTTATGGAGATGATCATGTCCTACAAATCGCTAGTATTGATTGTATCAAAATTAATATGTGCAATGATATGATGTGATGTGTATCATCCAAAAAGTACATGGGAAGGATCTTTAAAAAACCCTATACTTAGGGACAATTAGATGATGATGGGTATAAAATTAAGATTAAAGATGAGACCATGAAAATAATCAAATAAGTACTCATAGTGATAAAAGTAGAAAAAAAAATTCTAATTTTATTATGATTAGTAAAGGAACATAATAAGAATGAGAAGCATCTGATATATCAACGAGTCTCATAGAATAATTCACAAAGATACAAGTCAGAAAGATGTTTGAAAAATTTTGATGAATAAGAGCTCCTTCTACAACTCATAAAGATTTTATTCTTATTTCATGACTATTATGTCATTATCAAGTAGCATAAATTGAAGTTTTGTAATTCAAATGGTAGATGTAAATCTATTTTAGAAATAATTTATTCTGGAAGAATCTGTTCTATCACTAAGAGGTACAAAAAATTTTATATATTTTATTGATGATTAATTTATAAGATACTGAGCATATCTGATCAATAAGAAGACATATATATTTTTTTTTAAAATAATATTCGAAGTGAAAGTAAGACTTGAATATGAAAGAAAATCATAAACTTGAAAACAAACAACAAGGCATATACTCTACAACAACATAGAGCAGTAGGGAAGATAAAGATAATTATATTATAATAAATAAGAGCTATGTTAAGAATTATGAGAATGACCAAGTCAATTTGGGCAGAACTCGAAGCAGTAAAAATCATATATTTTATAGGCAATCAATCACTATCAACTACAATTGACTTGAAGATGAAGATGAAAATGTGAACTAGGAAGCCAACTCATTATGCTTGCTTATATTTATTTGGAATTACAATATCCAACAAATATCAAAATTATACTTAAAATTCAAAAAATATATGTACTTTTGGGATATAATGATGAAGTAAAAGGGTATCATCCATGGTATCCAACCATCCACATGCTTATTTTAGGAGATATATAATCTTTGGAGAAGATAGGTTACAAATAAAAGAAGAAATAAAAGGTGAACTTAAAGTGAAAAAATGTGTGGCAGGTCATATCAATTATAAGTATTATCAGAGCAACTCCGATGGTAGTTGCTAAAAATGATGTGCCAAATATAATTGTGCAATCTTAAATAGTGTTTTAGCATTCTTGAATTGTATTTTTGTTTCAATGATATGTGCCAAAATTGGATGACATTTTAATAATTTAATATTTTTTTATTAAAAAATAAAATTAAACCTGGTCGGCATTGAGATTTGTTGAGATTAACAGTAGCCAACCATTATTTTGCATTCTCTCATTTCTTTTCTCTAAATTTGCCAAATATAGCACCCCAATATCTTCGATGACATTGTATCACATTTTATACCACCTCCATTAGAGCATGATTTTTTGCTGTTTAAGTGTCATTTTAGCTGTTATGCAGATGAGACCCCTTTGTAGCAACTCCCATTGGAGTTTCTCTTAGATTGTACTTTTTGTTATTTTCTAATTTTTTATATTTTTATGATATAATATATATATTTCAAATTACTATCATATGTTTTATTTTTATCATATGTTATATATATATATATATGGGTTAGATAGTTTATGTTTAATTAGAATTATTATGATGATTAATTAAGAATAATTGTATTTACTCATGAAAGTGTATTTAGAAGGTTGATGACTCAAAATGAGTTTTTTTTTTTTTTTTTTTGGAAAATTTTCAGGTTAAGCTAAAGCCTAAATGTGATATTTGAATATGGTAAAATTTTATTTATGTAAATGTTTTTTGGATGTCTGGCTCCCAAAGATTATAAACAAAATAAAGGGCAAAAAGGAAAAATATCAAGCTAACGCGAACAGGAATAAAGTTGTTACATCGGGAGCAGGGAATTCATTTTATAATACTTTGCCCGTCAAACGTTTTCCAATGGCATACGTCAATCTTCTTCGTCACACCCTGAGGTCTCTCCAACAGTAGCCCATACGACTCTGGCCTCTGCTCTTCCACCGCCTGATCCCCAGACCCAGAGGCTACGCCTCTGTTATTATTCGTCGCCGTCCTCCGGAGCCTCTTTTCCAATAAGGTGAAAGTATACGCCTCCAAAGCTTAACGCCGAGCAGCATTTCCATGTCGGTAGAAACACATGGAAAATTCAGTAACCATGTGCTAGGACCTTGAGCACCTAGGTTGTTCTTCTCCGTGCTCGTATCTTCTTCGTTCTCTGGATCTGGGTATTTGGTAAACACTCGGAAGCTCAGCGAAGATGATCACCATAACTGACCTGTACCATGTTTTAACATCAGTGGTTCCTCTTTACGTGGCAATGGTCCTGGCCTACGGGTCGGTGAAATGGTGGAAAATCTTCACCCCTGATCAGTGTTCCGGCATCAACAGATTCGTTGCTCTCTTTGCGGTTCCCCTGCTATCCTTCCACTTCATCTCCTCCAACAATCCTTACGCGATGAACTATAGGTTTATTGCAGCAGATACTCTTCAAAAACTCATGGTTTTAGTGGGTTTAGCCATATGGTCAAGAGCCAGTTCCAGAGGGTCGCTCGAATGGTCAATAACTCTTTTTTCTCTTTCCACTCTCCCAAACACTCTGGTCATGGGTATCCCATTGTTGAAAGGTATGTACGGAGAGTTCTCTGGCAGCCTTATGGTGCAAATAGTTGTGTTGCAGTGTATAATATGGTACACTTTGATGCTGCTTCTGTTTGAATATAGAGGAGCTAGAATATTGATCAACGAACAGTTTCCTGACACGGCAGGATCAATTGTCTCTTTCAGAGTTGATTCTGATATTGTTTCTTTAGACGGGAGAGACGCGTTGCAGACAGAAGCGGAAGTGGGAGGCGATGGAAAGCTTCATGTTACCGTGAGAAAATCAACCAGCTCGCACTCAGAAATTATATCTCGAAGATCTCATGGCCCAAATTCTGGGTTTTCTCTAACACCCAGACCATCTAATCTAACAAATGCAGAAATATATTCTCTTCAATCTTCAAGAAACCCAACTCCGAGAGGTTCTAGTTTCAGTCACAATGATTTTTTCTCCATGATCAACGGAAAGACTGCCAGCAATTTGAGCCCCAGGCAATCCAATTTCAACACGAACTTGCCTTGTGATGAAGAAACAGGAATTTTTGGAAGCATCTCACGTACCAACCCCACTGCTTATCCTCCTCCGCCGAGCTCTGGTATATTCTCTCCCGCAGTGGTCAAGAAGAAGACAAACGGACACGAGAACGGAAAGGATCTGCACATGTTTCTTTGGAGCTCAAGCGCCTCGCCCGTATCAGAAGCCGGAAAGCACGTTTGCAGAGGAGATTTCGGTAATGATCTTGGTGGGGTGGTTCATCAAAAAAAGTGCCAACTTTGATTAATATGCTGTTAAAAATTTACGTTGTAGATCCTAATCGGTTGCAGCAAGATGCGTTTCGTTTTGGAACTGATAGGAAGGCGAGTGACGAAATGGAAGGTGATGGGTCAACGGCTTTGAAGCTTCATTCAAGCTCCACCACTGAACTCCACCCAAAAGCAGATCCTAATGCGGCCGAGATCAAACCAGTCGTAATGCCTCCTGGCAGCGTCATGACGCGGCTCATTTTGATCATGGTCTGGAGAAAGCTTATTAGAAACCCAAATACATATTCAAGTCTCATCGGGCTTACCTGGTCACTTATAACCTTCAAGTATGCCAACATTTGTTCTAGATCCGCCATTTTTATAGCTGTTCGAGTCTATTATTATGTTGGGGCGATAATTGGTCATCAACCAGTGAAAATTTTCAGGTGGGAAGTCGAGATGCCAGTGATCATAGCGCGATCAATATCCATTCTCTCTGATGCTGGTCTCGGCATGGCCATGTTCAGTCTCGGTATGTTCCACGTCAATTCCATCGTTACCAAAGCAATGCTTATTATTCAATCAATGGATCGCAGGTTTGTTCATGGCGTTACAGCCGAGAATCATTGCATGTGGAAACTCCATTGCTGCTTTTGCCATGGCAGTCAGATTCCTGACTGGTCCGGCAGTCATGGCCGCAGCTTCCGTTATTGTTGGGCTCAGAGGTGTTCTTCTCCACATCGCCATCGTCCAAGTAATTAAATTCCTGCAAACACGATCAGAGTTCTCCGCTTTTTGGCTTTCAGCGATGATTATTAATTGTGTTTTATTTGTTCGATTCTTTCAGGCGGCTCTACCGCAAGGGATTGTTCCTTTTGTCTTCGCGAAGGAATACAATGTTCATCCCGATATATTAAGCACCGGGTTAGCCTTCCGATTCGCTTTTCATCGCGATACGATATAATTATATTCCTGAACACGATCAGACAGCTTTATTTTTTCCTACTTTCGCTGTCCAGATAATGGATATTATAGTGAATATATCACGCCTGCGCTTTTGGAAGCCCACCACTTGATTACCCCCCACACCCATCTCTTTCTCTCTCTTTTTTCTGCATTTTATTTCTGTCTCCATCTTCCACCTTCCACCTTCAGGGTTATATTTGGAATGCTCATCGCTCTTCCAATCACGCTGGTCTACTATATCTTAATGGGCCTCTGAGGAGCAACAGATGACAGATCAGGACGCTCGCATGGCGGGCACATGTACGTGGGGTAGGAGAGATGATAAAGAGCCATCTCGTTCACGAAGAAAAGGGAACCGCCGAGCGATTGGTCATCAACATGGAAGAACACTGTTGAATTCACCAGATGGGTGCTTCCTTTTTACTGTTCTGCGCTTTTTTTTTCAACTGTGCTCTTTCTTGTTCGCCACGAGGCCCCCCTCCCTGCCCCCTTCTTCTTCATGCACTTGGTTGGTTTTGAATCGTCTGATTCTCTCTCTAGTTACGAAGACCGGTTGGGTCTGTCATCAATCAAAAAAAAAAAAAAAGCTTTCTTTCAGCGGTTCGTTAGTAGGTCCGGCAGTTAAAAACTGAAACTTAACTGTGATGTTATTTTATTTTTCGTTAATTATTAATACAATACAACTCATTTTTTTTATAATAAAATAAAACACATTTGAAACGTTGTTTTATTACTGTTATATTTAGTGTTAGTATATAATATTATTTGTTAATTTCCCTCATCATGATCCCGACAACGCATCATCGAAAAAAGGGAAAAAAAAAATAAAATAAAAAATACGAAAATTATAAGATCCACAGCCACAGCCCACAGGGCAACAAAACAATATGTGCTAATGTGTTGCGTCGACGGGTCAACCCAACCCGAGGGTGACACGCAAGAATCTCCGGCAAGAATCCGTGGGAAAAAGATGACTCGGGAAGCGAGAAACGAAGGATGTGTTTGGCTCGTAGGGAGGTTTTGTCGGCCCAACAGTACCGCCCTGTCCCATCGTTTTTAACAAGCCGTGTCATAAATGGCACGCCGTAGGGGGGGCCGGCGGGTGTTAGTGTTGGCTGGAAAGTCTGGGGCTCTGGGAGCCATAATGATGGGGTTGGGAGGTAGGGCAGCGTTTGTTGTTTGGTTGGTCTTTTGTGTTTGTTTGGTTTAAATGGGGCTATCTGCATGGATTTGTGTGCTGCCGCGATGCCAGGTGTGGTTGTGTACTTGCGGTTCTTGAAGATTTGTGTGGGGGAATTTATGGCACTGTTTGGTGGTTTCGAATTTATGGTTCTTGGGTACCTTCCTGATCGTATGCAATTGAAGTGGACCATGCTATCAAACAATGCTCTCTCTATTGGTCAGCCGTATAATATAAACATTTGCGAATTGAATGAATTCATTAGTGTGGGTGGGGGGAGTAGGTCTCTGGCCTTCGGATTTTGTTTAGTCAAAATAGGTGCTTCATGCTTCTTATTGCATATATAAAATATGTAAAATGCACAATACCCACCATTATATTTTAGGCTAAGATATATAATTTATGATATAAATGTTGACGGGATGTTCGTTAAGTTTAGCCGATTAGAGTGAAATTACCACTATGCCCTTAATGAGCAATTATCGAGTTATTGCTGTAAAGTATTGCTTTAATTAATTCTTTTTGTTTTTAATTATCGGATGGATATAAAAGCTGATTGTTTTTCTTGACCTAGCTGCTGGCTGAACAATTTTTTACTAATTGTTTTGATTTGTGGTTTCCTGCTGCGCGTTTCTCTCCTCTACTTCTTCTCCTCTGCTCTTCTCCTTCTTCTCTGTTCTGTGCTTCTTTTCTTGATAATTCCTTATTTTAAACATGAAATAATTGTTCTAAAACAACAATAAAACCATAGAAATCTAAATTCAACAAAGATAAGTAAAAATGTGATTTTTGGGATGTTTTGGACATCTTTATGTGTTTTTCTTTAAATGGTAGCGCTGGTATCATCGAAATCATGACTCAGAATCAACAATGTGATTATATCTTGATTGTTAGGTCACAAAAAAAAAGTATATCTATACTTTTTCGAATCTTCAAATATTATACTAGTTGTGTAATTTATATATTGGTTATATAATCAACATACATAAAATATAACAATTATAAACTAAAAATATTTAATTAGATTCATAACATCACAAAACATGAATTTATGGAGTAAAATAACTTTGTCCCAAAGGTATTTGGACCAAACACACACACCAACATGTAGAGAGATAAAGAGAATAAAATGAAAATACCCAATTTTCAGGCTTTTTGTAACCTAAAATGCAATAAGAAAAGGAACTGCACTCTTAAACAGTCGAAGCATAGAGGAATGGAAGGAGAAGATATTTAAAACTATGTTGAGCTAGGTTTGTCAATTGGTACTCCGGTGCTAAGATTTGAAATTATAGATAGGGTGTCATAAGTTTAAATATTAGGGAATGCGATATGGGAAGCATAAGAATAAATCCTAACTCATATGTAAAATTGTATGTTCAGATAGGCAAATTGAACAATATTGATATGCACAGTGGGGAGCTGAGCAGCTAGTTAATACTCAAAATTTGCCCAGGGACTGAGATCGAGAGTGGGACTCATGTTTTTTATATGTGCAATTATTTATGTGGTGGATATGAGTATTTATTATATCATACATGTAAAAAAAATTATTGGGTTGCCTCCTAAGTGGTGTTATGTTTAACGTCCATAGCTAAATTTTTAAAACTTTTTCTCATTAGTCAAAAAACTCTATAGGCAAACTAATTTTTTTAAAGTTTAATAATTTACTTCCTTCTTTTTAGTCTATTTATTTAAACTTTCTTTCCTTCCACACATTTCCATTAGAATGTTGTCTTATAGTTGATATTGTAGCTTTAATAAATTTTGAATCTTCTACTTTTCCACTCTATTTTTCTTTTTCCTTTTGAATACCCAAAGTCATGGTGATGAGTACTATCATGACTTTACCTTTGAACGTATCTTTTTGTAAATCCAAATTCATGACATTATACAAAGCCATGACATTATACCTTTAAACTTTAGATTAACTGATTTACTATGTAACACTAAAGTGTGCAATGCATAGCCACGGCTCAATCTTTTAGCTTTACTTGTCCATTTTCATTATGTAGTACTAAAGTCATGATGATGAGTACACCCACAATTTTATCTTGTATTTTTTCTTGATTATTTTTATTATAGAACTGTAGAGTTATGATCATGTGTATAGTAGTGACTATGTCTTTGATTATTCTTTCCATAAAATGTCTTTACCTTGTCTTTTTCTTCCTTAAAAGCTATTATAACTTGACTCCTTAGAGTTCATCATTTTAAAGAATATCAAGACCTCATAGCAGTCATTTTCTTCTATTTTCATGTTTCAAATCTTATATATATTACATTGCATTCTTAATTCCACATTTCTTCCTTCATCCCATGGACTTTGTTACTTTCACAACTCTAAAGTTCTTCTTGTCTATATATTTCATCTTAATTGGACTAGTAGCTTTCTATAAATTCCTTCCATCTAAAATTTACTTTTTGTTAAACAATACCTTTCAATAATAGTATGCTCTCCTATAGTAAAAGGTATAGTAAAACACATGGGATCTTTCAATTTTATTATTAGTTTTTATTGAATAATAGCATTATACTTATCGGTCAATGTTTACAATTCCATATCACTCTAACTTCTTACAATTCATTATATCTTTCATAAATTTAACATAATTTAGTATTTATGATAGAGCTTTTTAAAATAGTATATTCACTTCTAATTTCTAAAATATATTCATAAATTTTTCTAAGTGTTTATCTAATTTCTTTTTCCTAAATCAATGTGAAAATAAAAGATTTATCAGAAACTTATATTTGGATTCATTTTGATCCATATCTCTCCATAAATTACTTTGGATAAGGCTCACTCACTCCTTTAATTCTTCATTTACCTTTTTCCTTTCTATAGATGAAACATGGTTTTGTCCTTGTTTTGGAGTCATGCATTTGGTATGTGTCACGTTTTCATAATTATCATTTCTTTCATCTTCTTTAGTTGGGACCATGTCTACTTAACGACTTTCAGGCTGAACGACCTTTTTACTCTCAAAAATTTTAGAATCTTTTTATTCAAAATCATCTTTTATATCTGGAATTGCGGCTTTTGGAAGAGTCATGACATTTTTACCTCTGAATATTCTAGAATCTTTCTATTGTAGCTCATTGTCACTTTTAAGCAATATTGAGGAATGATTCCTTAGATTTACCTGCATATCACTTGACAATATATTGAATATCTTCCCATTATAATAATAAGGGAAGAGATGTCTACATTCGCAATATTAACAATGTCATTATTCACTTGTCTTGGTCATTAATTTTTTTTTTGAAATTCTAATATAATAATTTGCACACTATTATCAACAATCAACTTTTTTTTTCATTCATGATTATTAATAATTAAAATTAAAACTCCTTTGTTTCTTGTAGTTCATCACATTATTTCTTATATTTCTTGAGGATTGTCTAATATATTGTAGCCCACTCTCATAGTTTCTATATGATATATTTTCATGTTCCCTCTCATTCAGATGATAATACTCTGAGGCATTGTTATTGGGTTAAAATACACACTTTACTCTACATTTGATTTGCCTCTTTTATTTATTAAATGGGTTCTTATTTTATTGATTCATACATGTGTAAAGTAGATCTCTCTCAAGATATTCTTCTCTTTACTTCTTAGGCATTCAACTTCCTCGATAGGGTTCCATTTTTTCTTTCATAGTGGTGAATTTATCCATCTCAAACACCCATTCTTGTTTTTCTCCTTTATAAGAGATCTATTAGAGTTTGATAATTATTTTTTCCTAGCTCCTCAAACAACTAATACATCTTATATGATGATTTATTCATAATAGATCATTTAAAGGATACATCAACTTTCCACCTCATCATGTAGTTCAGCATATTAAAGAAGGATGTGCTTATAACCATAATATAAAACCATGTTGAAGATATTTTTAGTCTTCTCATTATCTGCTTAAAAGAATACCTAGCATCATACATGTTCTCGTCCTTTTCTTGCTAGAATTGACTAATCTCACTCCGAAGTTGAGAGGTAGTTTGTGGTGAGAAAAAATTGGTAAGAAAAGCCGTTACCATCACTTCATCCTTGAGTAATTTGGTAAGCACAAAAGCTATGACGAGAAATCTCTTTACAAACTGTCGATAATACCTAGCTAAACCTAAGAAACTTCTCAATTCTATTATATTTTGGGGTGGTTTTCAATATACAATTTCTTCAATCTTAATAGGGACAACTCTAATACCCCAAACAGATATAATTGACCCAGGAATAACACTTCCTTAAGCCAAAAATCACATATACTCAACTTCGCAAACAATTACTTTTCTCTCAAAGTCTGTAACACTATCCTCAAATGCTTCTCATGTTCTCTTTCATCTTTAAAATATACTAAGATATCATCAATGAATATCTTAGTACATTACCACCAAGACAACACTTCATCCATGTGCGAGGGTCATTCATGATTACATATCTTATAATTGTTCCCTTGTTAGATTACCAAAAGGATTACTTTGTATGTATACTTTTATTCACTAGCCTCCATTGTCTTAAGATAAATGATTTTCATGGTTTGTAATTATTTATACTTTTGGCTTGATTAGTACTATACTTCTATAATTAGCATATATGTCCTTTAAATTTCACTAGTATGAATGATACAAATGAAATAAACTCACAAGGTTTATCACTACTTTGTAAGGAACATATTTGCACATATCTCGAGGATTGTCTATCGCTAACCTCCTCGATGATGATGTGACTCTCATACTAAAAGTAAACTTATTTGTAGAATACCTTATATATCATTTATCATGATCAAGAACCACTCTATAAAATATATACAATAGATTGACATGTAAAAGTGTTTGAACTTTCGACTTCATAACTATACTCATGATAATTAATATATTCAATCTTTATGTTTCAACATATAGATTTATCTCATATACCAAAATTGGAATGAATGTTACCACTTTCCTATCATTTTCACGAATAAGTCATATAGTTTACCTATCACGATCCACCGCATCAACCTTACATAAATTCATCATTAATTAAAATCCTAATTCAAGTTCTATTTAATCTCTATCTATCAATATTCATAAACATAATATATAAGCAAACTAATATTATATCAATCATTCTAAACAAATACATCTGTAATCAAAATAACACAAACCCTAAACCATATAAATTTAATACAAATTCTCATATTTATTTCTAGAGGAGGAATGTTCGACAAATACTCCCCTCAACTCTAGGGATTGGTATTGGTCGTGCATCCCTTACTTGCTTATGAAGCTTTTAGGAATGTAAAATTCACCCATAGTATTTGTAGTTTCCATGGCTTTTGCTTGTTTAATATGGGGAAGGATAATAAAAAAGATATTAGGGGTCCTCTAATTTCTTCTTTAATACTCGAACATTCTTGCATTGCTCTAAATAAAAAGTTATGACTTTTAAATGGAAGTCATGACTTCAGCCTTTATTTTTTCTACCTTATGTTGTGATGCTAGTACAATGGCAAAAGCTCTTTTTACATCTTAATATTTTTATAACACATTATTATGATGCTGATAATAATCATGACTTAGGCTTAATCTTTTTGTAAGTCAAAGTCATTGCACTATGGAATGACAGTGGGTTTATGAATTTATCATTTTTAGTCCATAGATGACCGTGCTACTATTAAGTGGCCATAGAGGCATGATGGCTTCTAACATTTTTTTTATAGCCATGATGTTGTGTTGAGGTTGCAACATCAGTCATTCATTCATTCATCCATCTTGATAAATATATTGTGAAGTGGCTATGATACTTGCACTTAGCTTGTTTACACTTCATCCAACATCAGCCATGCATTGAGGATAAGAGTTGTGGCCTTAAGAATTGGTCATACTCATTTATAATATTTATAATATTTAGTGATCAAAAAATCATGATTTTAAATAATCATCACACATTTGTCCTGAGTACTTGTGACTTTTTATTTTTCTATAGCTCAAAAATTATGATTTTATTACAAAGTCATGAGTCTAACTTGAGATTATCAAGCCATATAACATTAAAGTCTCTGCCTTATAAAATTAGCTACTAGATTAAGTATCGATGGGGGTACTTGGTTACTATGATGGTGAACTAATATTGCAACAATTAAAATTCTGAGCTAGTTATGACTATGACTCTATGATAATATCAAAGCCATTGAGAACACATGGTAAAAAGATTGTGTTATTGAGAGGTTATAGTCATGACATACAAGATTTTGACATAACTATTTTCATATAGTTTTGGTCAAGAATCGATTTTTAAACTACAAAGAACTTATAGACTCCTTTTATCTGCTAAACACTTTCAAAAACTTTTCAATTTCACAATTAATCATCAAAATTCTTAAAAATATCAAAAATTATGAAATTAATACAAATCAGCCTTATTTACACACACACACATATATACTATTCTCAACCACTAAAATATGTTAGAATATTTGATAAAATATATAACAAATAAAGTCTTGTATGTATGTCTTCCCTTTTTTTCTTCACTCATTTTAAGGTTTTGTCTTCTTCCTCACAAGGTCATACAATTGTTTAACTCCATGATAATCATGCATTTTATTTTTACAAATAGAATAATTGGCCCTAATTAATTTTAATATCAGATAATAATCTTCCATGATAATAATAAAAAAATATTGACCACAAATGATTATCACATATATTTTTTCTATAATATAATACAGTAAAAATTTGAATGCTATGGATTTTATTTCCCCATTATTTTTTAGATGACAACATTAGTTTATCGGATTCATGGCTCAGAATCAACAACATGGTTGTTTCTCAATTGTTGGATTGAAGAAGAGATTCTATCCATATCTTTTCAAATATTCAAACATTGTTCAAATTTTAATTCCTCATGGCACAATCCGTACACAAACAAAATAATATTAATACTTTCACTACAAAAAAATATTATATAAGTTGCATAATCAAAACATTGGTTATATAATCAGCATACACAAAATACAAAAAATGTAAGCCAATAATGGTTAAGTAAATTCAAATCACAAAACACAACCTTATAGAATAAAATACCTCAATCCCGAAAGCTTCTAGACCAAAAATGTACACCAAAGCTTAGAGAGAGGGAGAGAAGAAAATGCTGAAAACCTTTCTTCAAGCATCTATAATCCAAAAAACAACATGAAAAGTAACCCCTCTCTAAAACATTTGAAGCATAAAGGAATGGGAGGAGAAGATAAAATGCTGAAGCTCTTCTTCTTATAGAAACATTTATGACCATAAATACATGTTCTACCACCTTATGCTTTTTTTTCATTAGTTTTACTAAAAGAGAAATTGGGACACTCCCTCATCCAAGAGGGCACATGAGCGTCCTTTTACGAAAACATAAATGTTCTCCTTTCACAACCTCTTTTTTGAAAATTAGAATGTGAAATTTTGTCTCACATTTTTTTTCTACCATACTTCACGTTGTTAAAAAAAATAAAACACATCAATCTTTCCAACTCAAGCATACCCCAACACATTTGTGAAAGGAATGAAGCCATTAGTAATTTGGTATTCATATAAATTCATCACAAGGGGGCAAATCATTATTTAAGTTCGGAGACAAACCTAGATCTATGAGCAATCTTTTGGGTTGAGTTAGGGCATTGATATTGAGTACATATCATTGATACTTTCATTGATAGTTGATCCTTGATAAGGTCCAAAGCAAGAGATGTCCCAAAAGATAAAAGGGCTACTTGGTAATATGAAGAGTCCAAAGTGTAGGCCATTCACAAACATCCAATTTCTCAAGAGGTAGGGAATGATATAACTCACATCGAAAGATCCTAGGGGAATAGATGAGTATTTAAGTATGAAAGCAAATATCTACCTTTGAGCTAGCTTTTTTGGTGGGGGAAGCATTGGTATTAGGTACCTATCATTTGTATTTTCTTTGAGAGCACCCAAAATCCCAAGGCCCTACACACGCACACACTATTGACTCCTCATTTATATGGGCTTAGGATCAAAAAAGAAAATATAGCTAACACATAGAGTTGTAAATTTAACTTTCAAATGTAAGTGGTGCATATCTTATATATTTCTTAACTAACTATTTTGAATGCACATTGGGTTTGTTCATGAAATTTAACTATAAATATGAAGTAAATTTAACCATCTTAATCACAATTTAAAGTTATAAGATCTTGTATTAATTTTTGAATAATTATGGAAAATACATATTATATATAGAAAATATAAATTTCTTTTAAGTCTCTTTCTCTTGTTTTTGATATGACGAGATTAATTATTCTTATTTCCTTGTATCTGTGATAGTGAAATATTGGTGACCATTTTTATTTGCTCTATTTTTTCATGTGTTTACGTTAGTTTTGATTTGACTTAATCACTTTCAATTTAATAATAGTGGTATTTGATGTTTTGGGTGGTTGGAGATTGTTCATGTGTATTGTTGCATATACATATTTTTTTTGTATTATTCATATGTACAGTGATTGTTCAAAAATAATATTAAGTTCACTTAAATTTATAGAATCTAACACAATGAAAGATAGACTTGTGATAGAAGCTATGATGAAAAATTTAATGTAAGTAATTAAGTAGTAGTTGAAATCTTGGTCATCTTGCGAAAGAAAAATTATCTAAAATTAAATTTGCCTTGGTGTAGGTCTGTCGTTGCTTATTGAGTCTTCTTGAGCGAGATGATTACCTTATGTGCCATAATTATGAGAAATAACTAATAAGTAGCAGTTGGTAGATCAATCTTAAGCATGATTGCTTATATCCTAGTTAAAGGATTGGCAAAAGAACATGTTTCTAATAATGAGAAACATTTTGAGTGTTTGAATTTACATTCAACTTGAGAGGGTATCTTGAGGAACTTACTCAAGACACATCAAAATAATGTGTCATCTCAATGATACGGACTTGATAAGTCATTAGATTTTTTTTAGAAACTAGTTGCAAAGTATATACCAAATTTATTACCATTAGGATTTAGATAGCAACTCAATGAAACATGATGTTTGATGAACAATATATTTTTACCTTAGATATACTCAAGACATCATAGATAATTATTTTAATTTTTTTTATAATCTAAATAAAAACTTCCCTCAATTTCCTTATTGACATTAATACTATCATTTCCATATCCTTCACTACATTTATACGCACCTCATTATTTTCTTTAGCATCATTCTTCTTTTCTTGCTTTCTCAAATCTCAACTTTCTCTTGTTATTAACCTTAACATTACAAAATACCAAGCACATTGTAGACAGATAGGAACAGAGACTCATTGGGAAACAAGTTTGATCTTCAAGGATGCCGAATATGAAATATAATGAAATAGGTTTTAGTTGCTTTGACCTAGGGGAACATAGACTTATATATGGGCCAAGAAATAATATGAAAAAGGTTTAGGAGGGAGGGTTGGTGGGAGACAAAAATACTAGAACATTACAAAATTATGTATGATGCAAAAATTGGTCGGTATCACATAATTTGAGAAAATTATTAGCAAATTATATTTTCAATATTATCATGGTTAATCATATGATTTTTAGTTTTGCAAGTAATCTTGTTATAAATTTCATTTGATTTCAACTCATGCATATCTTTTTCACATCCTTGATTTTAGTTTCCATGGTATATTTCTCCCTTTATTTCTTTTGCTAGCTTTCTAAGATATATGTGTATTAATCAGATATTAAAAGTATATTGCAGTTTCCTCTTCACGTGCCAAACACATGCAAGAGATCTCTTTCAAATGTTGTGCTCTATATATGTGATATATAAATACTTCATAATCTTACTATTTCTAATTTATCATCATGAGTTTTTTTTTTCATATATCAATTTTAATAAGCACTCATTATGATCATCTTAATGAGTATCTTGTATTTTGTTAGCTTAACATTCTAAATCTTTAAAAATGGTCAGTTTAACAATTATCTCATAACTTTTTCATTTTAATCTAATAATTATTTTTCTCACATAAATTTCTTAATATAAAATTTATTTGGTCTATAACTTCTCAATTTCATTTTTCTTAGAAATATATATTCTAAATATAAAGAAAATTATATTTCGAGATCTTTACACCTTCAATCTTGATAAGATTATATCTCCTTATAGATTTTAAGCTTAAGAAACAAATTAGTTAGTTAGTATTTAGTTGACTAATATGTACTTTTAAATATCTCATGTCGCATATATAATTTTTTCGCCAATGACTTCACTAGTTTTATTATTTAGAACAATGTTATCAACAAATAACTTACACCATGGTACATATTCCTAAATATGTCTTGTCAACTCATCCATGACTAAAGAAAATAGATATTGATCTAAAATTAATCTTTGATATAATAATATTAAGATTGGAATTTCACTTGACATTTCACATATGATATGAACACTTGTTACAAAACTTGCAAATATATATGTAATGATATTAATATGAAACTAAGTTATTTAATTTTATCTATGTGCCCTTTAAATTGAGTCTAAGGAAATTCTATCGTATGAATTCTTTGATTTGATAATGACAATATATAAATATTTTTTTTCCTATTTTTTTCATTTAAATTGTTTAAATATTGTATAATTTTAATAGTTGGCTTGTCAATATAAAATCAAATTGATTCTATAATGTAGTTGTTAAAATCTCATGTCTACCTTTTATGATTCTCTCCAAGAGGTATCTCATCAATTTTATTCCTTTATAATTTGAGAGTCTAAATATAATATTTAGTTTATAAATTGATTCTACAAATAATGCATTCTTCTTGATGCTTCATTTTTTTGTAGTATCCAAAATCCTAATACATATAGTATAGTTAAATATTAAATCCTAGCTTCTCCAACATATTTTCATATTTCAATTGGAATCCCATCTAGTGAATGTATTCTTCTTACTTTTAAAAGCTGATCCTATGTTTTTTTTTTCACTAACTCTATAACGAAACATATGATATCATTGTCTTGAAAATAAAATCTCTCTATCTTTAACTCTTTTGCATGTATCTCTTTGAGAAGATTTATAAAATAATTTTTTCATCTATATAAAATAAGTGACTAGACTTATGCCTGGATAATAAAGTAGGGTTAGTATTTAAGTGCATTACATCTAGAGGTGTCAAACGGAACGTGTTGGGCCGAACCGGCCCATTTTTTCAGGCCCGCCGTGCTTTCGTGCCGGGCCAGGCACGGCACGGTTTTGTGGGGTTCAGCCCGGCACGAGCCCGCGACACGCCCCGCCGGGTTCGGCCCGACTGGGGTGAACTCTTAAATAAAAAAAATTAGGATTTCGGCGCGCGCCGTCGTGCCGAACCCCTAATTTTAAAAAATTAGGGTTTTGGCGCCCCCATAATCCTAATTTTTTTTAAAAAATTGATTTAGGCACGGTACCGTGCCGGGCTAAGAACGACAAGAGGCCCGGTTGGCCTTGGCATAGCACGGCATGATAGTGCCGTGGTCGGTCACGACACGAGCCCGGGCACGAAAAATTCCGGTGCCGGGCTGACCCAGGCACGGCCGATCGTGCCGTGCCTTGTGCCGGGCCGAGCCGGCTCGGTTGACACCTCTAAATTTACATCCAACCTCAAAAAATTGTCACACCATTCTTTTCGCATATGACATAATTGCTTGATATCATGATCATTATATGGCATGGTTGAGAAACTACGATATCAAGAATTACATGTTTTTTAATTTCTAAAGAAAATATTATATTTGATCATGTAATGTTTCTCTTAACAACAATCAAGAAGTACATGCTTGAGAAATTACATGATTAAGATGTCTATCAAATTGTGGAGTAGTCTAGTCTTTTTTCCAAGCTAGCTATTCTATTAGTTTCACCACTTTTTCATCTTTATTATGTCTTTCTTAATGGATAACTTGAGTCAATTTTTTCATTAATAAAACCTTTGTCATGTGCTATAATTTCTATGTGATCAATGTCATGTTTTTTTTCTCTCTAGTCTCTTTAAATTGCTTATGCTAGCCTAGATAAAATATAACTAGTATGCATGATTATTTTTTTTTTTTCCATCATGCTATGTGGCACTAATGTAACCTCCACATGAAAATCATGTGAACATTTGTGTCTTGCAATTCTTATTTTTATATAGATAAACATCATCATGAACACAGTCTAGAACATATACAAATTAAGACTTTAGTCATAGTTGATTAAAATTTTATATGCTTAGAATATATATATATATATATATATATATATACATGCTATTCACCTACTAAGAAATTACATATTTTATTGAAAATAATTATGATTTTTTTTATAAATAATCATTTTTATTTTGTATTTTTCATATTCCCATAATCTTTGGTGATTCCTTAAAACAACTCTTAAACAATGTTGCATGAAGTGCTCTTTCAAAGTACAAATACACATACTGGGACCATGTTGACATGTGATTTTGCATAACAAATCATTGGGATGCATTTGTATTTAAAACTATTTTTAACCTAAATATTTATTTGAGACATATTGGTGCCTCAAGTAGTCAATGGGCCCCAGGGTGAGAGTAGGGCTATCCTTGGCCCCATGCTTAGTCCCCAAAGGTGTAGTTCATGATAATCAAACTCATGCCCCAATAACGCTTGGATTCAACATTTCTACTAATTTGACAACACATGATGTGAGTGGTATTTCATGCTTTTTTCATGTAGGAGAACATGTTTAAGTTATTGTGGTTTCTTCCATTATTTTAATTTCTACTTTCATGCAACAATGTTTCAAATAAAATATTTAATCATCTAGCGTTATATGATATGTGATGTCCCATGAATAATAAATGAAATTGACAAGATTCTTAGCTAACTCCAAATACACTAGTAAATTAATAGTCTTGGAAATTGAGATAACAATATGTTGGGTCTGCCCGAGTTGGGCAAATCTAGGTTATTTTATTAAATATTTGATTTGATTATATTTGTTTTAAATTTATTTTTGGAAAATTTGGGTTGCCCCATTGTGATGAAACATGTAAGGTTTGTGCTTGCAGTATTTAAGAGGGGTTCGTGCATGATTCCAGTGGATGATCATATGGTGTTCGTGTGAACTCTGTGTGGTGATTGTGATTTATGTGATGAATATGTTGTGAACGTGTTATAATTGGGGCTTGAAATAATGCCATAAAAATAAATAAAATTCTCCAATTATCATGTATTTTATTTTAATTTACTCTTTTATGTATTTATTGATTGTGATTATAATGGATATTTGTTATTGTTATTTGTGATTTCATTTGTATTTTAATACTATTCTACCAATTTGGACAGAATAGTATTTTATGTTCAGACAATTATTTTGAGAATCATTATATATATATATATAGATTTTTTTTTTGTCTGGAGCTACCAACACATTCAAGACTTGTAATGAAAATAATTTTCTCAAGGAAAACCTTTCAGCCTTTGCAACAAATTTAATTCATGACATTTCAATAAGATGTTGTAAAGAAGAGTAAACAACATACACATCAAGATAAAAGATGTTTGAATGAACTTGGCTCTTTGACTATAATATTATTGCAGATTGGATATTTATAAGCATATATGATGATAGAAAGAGAATAAAAAAGTATCTATAATTGTTACAAATGTAAATTTGGTCATACTTACCAATGTTTGTAATAACATAAAGATTTCAACAGTAAGTTGCATTTAAATATTTAGACTTTTGTTTGATGAAGTCTAACATATCTTTCAAGTTGATGAGGATGTCAATGATCAATTACTTAGCCTTTTGTGTCTAAAACCAATGATTGACATGTCCTTTTGTCAAGAAATATACTACTTGGTCAATTGTACTAACATTTCAAACCAATGTCATTATTAACAATTTTCTATCTAATGATATGATAATATACCTTTATAGGATTAGTAAATGATTGGAAAAAAAAATTGGAAGCAAAGGTAATAGCACCAATTGTTGTCACAATAAATCACAAGTTTGATAGAAAGAACAATACTAAGTTCTTTGAATAATATTTTCATCTAGTATAGTTATATCAATGTGAGTATCAATGGCCTATACTCAGCTTTAAAACATTATTTGGTAAATAATTTTTTTTAAAATTTCTATACTCAATTTTGTCATCCAAGTTATCAACCCAATCAAAATCAAAATACGCAATTAATTTATCTAAGATAGCTTATATAAGAATCCCCAATTGATAGAATCTTTAAGTAGTGAAAGACACTATTCAAATGTACTAAATGTGATTTTTTAGGCCTGTGAAGAAAGTAACAAAGTTAATTGACTTCATAAAAGATATAAGGTTGTGACAAAGTAGAATATGATAAAGCGCAACTTTACTTAGGATTCAATGAGATGATCAAAAATAGAACCTCCATGTGTTGTGAGCTTCAAACTTGACACAAAAAAAAAATTGAGTGGTTTAGCTTCTATCATTCTAATATGATCTAGGAAGTTCTTGATGTGCTTAGTTTGACAAATATGCAGCTATGTAGAACTGTGTGTAGCCTTTACTCCAAGAAAATATCTCAATTAATCAAAAACTTTAATACAAATAAATTTTTTTGTTCTTGTTTGAGACCATACAAAAATTTGTGTGATCTTCACACATGATTAGGCTATTCTATAGCAAGAAACCCTTTTGGATGCTCCATAAACACTTCCTTGTCTACATTTCTATGTTCAAATACAATAGAGATATCCAATTGATTAATTGTCCATTTAAAAGAAACTATAAGAGTGTGAATAATATGATAGTATGAGGCATAACAATAGGAGAGTATGCTTCATGCAAGTTGATTCCCTCTTTCATTCTATAATGGCATTGACTTTCCTCTTTCATTTATACGCACATTTATTTTGAGAAACATGCTTACAAGGAAGTCGTGGGCAAGTAGACTAAGTCCCATTTTGCATCAGGACATTAAATTTACATTTCATCATAGCATGTATGTCATGATTTTTTTACTCTCATGATTGAAAAAATTATGTTCATTTTCTTACAATAATTTGGTTAAACAATGAAAAGAGTACTTGAAGATTTGTAAAAATTTGAAAGATAGGAATTATTTTGGGTTTGAATAGGATATCTTGGATCTTGTTTGTTTATGTTGAAACTCATTATGCATTTGAGATCCAAAGGGTTCAAGCATCTATTGGATTGGTTGTCAAGCAATATGTGCTGTGAATTTGAGTTCGAGGTATGATAGAATGATAGTTGAAATATTATGTAAACGAGGTGTTGAACTTTGAAGTGCACAAACTCATAGAGTTAATTTATGCACTAGCTAGAAGTTAATGGTTCAAAGTCTACAAAGTTCTAGTGATGGCAAGTTAGACAATAAATGTAAATTTAAAACTAGACTTTTGTCTAAAATTTAAAAAACAGTTAATAGCACATCACATGCTAGAGAATAAAATTTTTATTTATATTCAATAATTGAAAATATTGTCTTCTAAAATATTGTATTACGTAGATGTAAACATAGCTAGTTAATAAATATAAACTTTTGTAATTTATAATTTTGTATGAATAGCTTAGGAAGACACATCTTGCTATGAAAGGTGACATATTGTTTAATTAGAGTATGTATGCATCCAAATTTTTTTTAATTTCTTAGACATTCATTATTGAAAGGTATACGTGCATATCAGCCTTTGTTGTATCCCATTGGTAGACAAAAACTATTTAAATTCATTTAACAATAATTCTCCAGTGCTATAAACCTAGAATTATTTGATATTACAAGAAAGAAATTTTTATTTCATAAGATACAACCAAATATATTTTTCCAAGTGGTGTTCATGTAAGGCGGCCCAAATCGATCCATGATCCAACATGCCAAAAATAGTCACCCAATAGTGGGCATGAGCACTACTGGGTTTGTTGAAATGATACCATCTGGCACTTGTAATATAGGCCAATTATCTATAAAAATGACAATATCTAGTTAACGTATTGAGAGAAATTCACAAATCATTATGACAATCTCTAAAGGATGACAAATTTGACAGTGAGATTCAACAATGGAAACTCATTTGGCAATTATTTTCAAATGTATTGAATTTAATATAACCAAGCATAGATAAGTTGTTTATGACAATTCAAGAAGGAAGACCTGACCTATGATAACATTGATTTATAAAGATCCTAACACCTAACTTCATAATGAAGCATTGTGATTTATTAGTGAAGCATAGATAAGTTGAGGGCATATAACATGAAGAATTAATAATTATCAAAATAGATTTTTATAAAAGTAGGTTAGTTGCGATATTAGGGTGATAAAAAATATTGCAAACAATTTGCATTTCTAATAACTAAATAATTTGGTATTATTTTTTATGATTTTCCTTCGTTAATGGGCTAGTGCTTTATGATAATTGTACTTAAGATAATATGAATATTAGCCTCATTTTTGTATATTAAACTTGATGTTCAAAAATAAAATTAGTGTCTACAACTATTATAACCAAATCGGAAAAAGGATTGTGGCCTTAATAGGTCAAGCTAAACTTGTTATAATAAACAAGAGTAATATGCCCTAATATGTTGCAAATTTGACTAATTGGCTTGCAAACAAGGTGATTCTTGTTGTGGTTATTTGGAGCTTGAATGTCAAACTTGTTTTGGATTTTTTTTTTTGGTCTACATAAACTTGGCTAATGAATTATAAGTAATTCTAATTTAAATCTTTTAATTTAAAAATTTGAAAATTTAGTAAATCATAATGAAATACATAAATTTTCTATGTATTAACTTGAGTCATTGCATATAATGATAATAAAAGTTTTCTCAATGGGATGAAGATAATAGTAAAATTGATGTACTTGAAATAATATAAGTATTCGCCCCATTGTCTACATAATTAACAAACTTGATTTTCAAAAGCAGAATTAACGTATATAGTTATGATAGCCAAATTGATAAGAGGATAATAATCTTAATAGGGCAAGTAAAAATTGTAATAATAATCAATAATAGTTTGTTATAATATATAATAAATTTAGCTAAATAGCATGCATACATTATGATTCTTGTTGTGGCAAACTAGAGCTCGATGTCAAAATTTATTTTGAAATTTTATCATTTTCACAAACTTGATTAATTAATTTTAAGTAATTCCAAGTCGAATATTTCAAAAACATATTTTTTTATTTTAACAAAAATTATAATTCTTATTTCATCAAAATTTAATTTTTCAAAATTTTCACAATTATATTTTACCAAGAATTATTTTATTTGTTTTTACAAATTAAAAATTTTTTTTTATCGAAAAAAATGTGTCTAAAATATATTTTTGATTTTGAAAATATTTAATACATCTATTTTTAAAATATTTTTGGATTCATTCAACCTCATACAAATTGTATTCTATCAGAATTTAACACAACATATACCCAAACAAACAAATTGTAAAAAACTAAAATAATTAACAAAACCATAATATGAATATAACTATAACATTTAATTTGAATGTAAATAGTAAAGTATAATTATAAATACATAAAAATCTCAATAAATATTAGCAAATTCATATTGAATCTAGCACAATTAAATATTGTGCTGTTCAATGAATTCTAATAATGGATTTTGAGCACTCAATAATTTTTTTTTGGGAGAAATATATAATATGAGCTTTATTTGAGAAGTGGGAACAAAGAATTAGAAATGAGTCGGTTAATATATTTGACCATAAAATAATTCTATTTGAGGAAAATAAGCAAAATTTTTACAATCAATACCTAAATTATCGCCCTCTAACTATTAACTTGATTTAAAACTCTTCCACTTGTTAAATTTTAGGATCTAAATGAGATAACATTTTCTTGATCCTATACATCTCATTGGCGCTTCATATAAAATCCCTAACTCTATTTTCCTCTCTCTGTGAAAGGCTAAAGGGAGATAAACCCCATCCATATACTTCGCATCTGCTCAATCTAATCCCTCAACTTCTTAATCATCCTGATTCTCTCAACAATTTTTGAGACACACGATCCATTTGTCTCTTGTCAGCATCTTCACATCTACAAATGAGGTCTAGTCAAGTTTCAGATCTCATCTCCTTCTGATTATCGCTTTAGTGTTCTTCCTCATAAGGTATCCAACCCCTCACATTTATTACCGTGTGGTCTAGTCGAGTTTTATAATGTGTTAATCTGATTTCTAGAATCTAGTGTTACTATGATTATCAGATTTTTTTTTCCTATTTGATTATCTCGAGAAAATTCTTCTTCAGTATTCTTCATCATTTGCTTTGTGTTGTTTAATCTTGGAAAGAGAGATGAGTAAAATAATAATCAGATTTTTGGTCAAATGTACTAATTGACCCAATTCAAATTTTTTGTGCCCACTTCCCATTTATTTTCACATAAAGATCCTAAAACATACTTCTCACAAATTTATATTATATCTTTTGTTGTTGCTACAAGAGCAGTTATACGTGTAGAAATATACAAAGCAAAGACATAACCCTCCCATCCCATGACCATGCATTATTTCCTATTCCAATCTTACATATATAATCTATAAGTTATGAATTTTTAATGATGTTAAAAAAGTTATTTATATACATTAATTAGCAAAAAAATTGAGTGTATGATCTAATATAATGTTATCTAGCATTAAGCACTTTTTTATCCCATATATTTAATTGTCCGACTAATATTTCTTCAAATTTCATGTTTCTCAAATATAAGGTATAAATTTGAAGAAGATAGAGAATTAAATGTTCTGTTATGCCTTTGAAGGCAGAAAAATGGTGAAGGATGCAAATGGGTCAATTGATTATAATGGTTGACAAGTCATCACAATATTTGTGAATGTGAATATTTCTTACGATGAATTTCTTTCATTAGTTTGTGCTAAGTAAGGGTTGAACCAAATTCGGTGAAATTGAACTACACGTGTAAATTTGATTCATCTTTAATGGTGTTTTTAAATGATGATGAAGAATTGATGAAGATGTTCAGATTCAATGATATCTATTATCTTGTATATGTGATGTCGAATACTAAGGATGCAAATGGTGTATACCTGCCTTCGAGGTATATTAAGCTAAAATCATCATTATCATTGTATTGCCTATTTAATTTATAAAATATATATTCAAGAATAACTAAAGCTTTCTCATGTATTATTAATAGTTACCTCACACCTATTGTGGATTTTAATTATGAACACATTCATGGAAATGAGACTCTAAATCTGTACTCGTCAATGGATATTTTTGCAAATAGCCCAACAATAAAGTCTTATGTGTTGTCTAATAGAGGAGTTGAAATAGATGTGCCTCAAATTGTGCTGCTATGGTAATTGATGAGGTTATTCTATCTACTCCCGGGTATCAACAACAACAAATTTGTAAAGATTTCTTCAGAGAACATAGAATGAGATTGATTTATTGTCAAGCATGGCAAATCAAGGAGAAGGTTAAGGAATGAATATATGGTAAACTCAAGAATTACTATAAGTTGTTGCCTTGGATGTGTGAGTGAATAGTTCAAAGTAATCCAGGATCAGTCATTGAATTGACCTACTCGAGTGATAATATAGAAAAAATAGCATTACTGACTCCTTGTTGGATAAATAGTAGTGCATTGGCATTTTATTTTATTAATTTTCATTCTTTTAATGCCTCTTTTTCTTCCAGAGAAGAAAGGTTTGATGGTTTTGTGTAACCAGAATCTACAATCTCCAATATATCTTGTGATATGAATAATTCATTTTAGCAAACCAATAATCGAAGTTTTCTCCATCAAACAGGGGTATAGGGATAGATCCCGAGCTTGATGAACTTAGATATTTGGTTATCATTCTGTTCAAAATTTTTTTAAAAAAGTTGAGCAGAAAATAATTGTGGATCTTATAGAAATTAGTGTTTTTTTTAATACAAAACATTTGGATCTAAATAAATCTACGCTAGATCTAATGGATCCATGAAAATCTATTTAGGTCTGAACAAGAATTTTCATAATCATTTAATCTGGAGAAGATTTTGAACAATCAATTCAAAATACTTCGATCTCAGATAAACACCGTGCTCTGTTACTAAATATTGTATTCTTATTACTAATCCTCGATTCAATAAAAATTTTTTAGAGTTCCACTAAGTAGAAGAAGATCAGAATGCATGAAGAAGTAGAAGAGAGAGCAAGCAATATAAAAAACAAATATCAAAAATAACATTCGAATCCTTCAAGAAGAAATATTAGTTTATATATCATTGCTCAATAAATAATAAAAATAAACGATGCTTTTATATTTACAATATTTCAGATGCATTTATTTAATGAATATAACAGAGTGTGAGATAGTAATTTAATCAAGTACTAGAACCCAAACACAACAAACATAAGGCTGAGGCCCAATATATCAACGAAAATGATTAAGTTGGGTGCAATGCTTGTTCAACATAAAACTGAGTAAATTGCATGTAAGGGTATTATAGGGCCAAAACTTGAAGAGAAATTAAAAATTAATATGCAAAAGGGGAGGTTTACTCTGTTAGTCCATTCATGAAAACCTTTTATGCTGTATTTGTAGATGATGTAGTACTAAATATAGACATTAATGAACAATCATGTACATGTCATGGTTGGCAAATGTTAGGTATTTCATGTGATCATGCATGTGTAGACTTACTCTCCATAGGGCAAAATGTCATAGATTTTGTTGATGAAATCTTCAAATTCCCATCACAACAATTGATACACTCAAACACTTTTCATGGAATTGAGATGCATGACATGCCAAAAGTCCAAGACGATGGTATTGTTTGAGATGTCATAAGAAATGTATTTTTCTTTTTAAAGCCATCATGTGTTAAAAGGCCTCCTAGAAGACCAAAAAAAAAGCATATTAAGCCACAATTTAAAGATAAGCAGACTATTTATTACGATGCAATATGTTTGGGCAAAATAGAAAAATTTGCAAAAAATTATTGGCATGATTAATGTTGCTGATTTTTATATTAGGGAACTTTCATACACATTCCATTTGATTGTGTTTTCTTTTATTAATAAATGAATTATGAACTATGTGTCATGCTTTCTATAATTTTTGGTAAAAAAATGATATATAATTATGTGGAATTATGTTTCTCTTTTCTTTGCGCTATGCTAATATTTGTTTCATGCATTAATGTGTGTATACAAATTAATATATATTATCATCTAAATTTTATTAAGCATGGTCAAATTTCAGAGGAAACATAAGCAATATCTTCCATAAGCAAGGCATGAGGTGATGAGATAAAACTCATATCATTCTTTGTAACATGAGATATTAATAACTGATTTAACAAGATTGCTTATTAACATGCATAGTTTGGTTTGTTTTTGTATGTAACTTTAGGTGAAGGTGAAGCTCCCCAAATCTCATTGTTAGGGGAAGAAATTTATATCTATTATTTATCAATTTCTTGAGTATAAGTTGGAAACTATTAGGAAGTTTGGGTTTAGTGGACTCATAAAATTTGCATGCTGAGAGATCCTCTACTAGTTATGCCACTATCTCATATCTAACAATGAAGTGGCATATCATCGTATAAGATTGAAGAGAGATCATACTCTCGATGTGATAGTAGATAATGTCATTAATGTTATGGGTATCCCATTAGGTTGACTTGATGTTATTGTCCATCCATAGCATGGAATAAGATTTCGAGTATATTTACTTAATTGGTTGGAAGAAACTAATAGACTTCGTGGTAATGAATTTCAAAAGGTGTTCATTATTTTTGCATGCACGATAATTTTGGCACCAAAGAGTAAGTTGGAGGGTTTACATGACTTATAGGGCCTTATATGGGGATGGTGAGGTTGATGTGAAAAGAAATTGGAGCAAATTTGTGCTCCAATACTTAGAAAATGGAATCAAAAAATTCCAGAGTGGAAATGATAGTGACATATACATGTGCGGCTGATTGCTCTTCCTACAAGTAACTCCACTTATTCAAAGTTGATGTTTGTTGTTATGGATGTGCTATAATCTAGGTTATAATGAGTACTCATTTTTCCTCAAATTATAGATTTTTTATTTATCTATGTCATTATTGGATGTTCCTGTAGCAATGCCCTTTTGTTCTGTATAGAATGACCAGCTAGTCAAACTATGACTAAGTAATGAAATTATAATATTTGAATTCAATGAAAATGGAAAAATTAATGTAAGATAGTTAAACATAGATTAATATTTCATAGTAAACTTGTTTATTTAATATATCTTATATTAATTGTTTTGTTAATGTTGACATACTACAAATATAGCTTCCAAAAACCAAAATTGGGCAAGAAATTCGACCTCCACTTTATGAAGTAGTACATAAACCCGATCGTGCACGTCCATTTACTACAACAAATGAGCACGTGTAGCCAAATCCAGAATTTAGTAGATATTATGATGTCTCCACTTTTGTAAGGATCTAATTACATTAGGTTAATTAATTTGTCAAGACCTTATACTATGAGTATTCAAATTTGGGTTTTCTTTCTCTTAAATTTACAGAGCATTTAAGGTCATCTTTGTCAATCAACACCACAAATTGTACAATTGGTATCCTCAATGATTCATGATTTCAACACACTTAAAGAGCATTTAAAAAATACAGGATGACAAAAAAATGAACCAGTACCATCCATTCATTCTTCCTCTATTCAATCTAAACCAACTCATTCATATCATTATAATGATTTTGCTACTAAATTTGGGACTACATCTTCACTAAGAGATCAACATTATGAGGCTCCAACATGTGACTTTGATGTTGAAGTCGTGAGAAATGTGATGTCATCAATGCAGCAATATATTCTTCATCCAAGTAATGAAACTCGATTAGATGATGAGAATATAGCTATAGCAGAGCTAATGACACTACATTATGATGCTCAAACAACTAAAGGTTAATAATCTATCTCTAAGCCTCAATCAAAGATTGAAAAATGCATCGAAATGGATGCAAAAGATGTAGTAAATTCTTCTGTGAGATTGAAAACTAATAATAAAAGAGAAAAAAAGGATGGCACAAAGATTCATAAAGAGAGCTACAGCATGCAAATCACATTTCGTCAAACATTGTGCTCGAGAGTACTCTTTAGCATACTCAGACACACTTATCTAATAAGTTTGTTTCAACTTCTCAAACTGATAAGCCCTGTTCTGTCTCTCTGTTGGGGATATAAACTCATCCATAACAGCCTCTCTAAACATCTCCCGAGTGGGAGGGTTCCCTTTATATAACTAATCCTCAATGTGCCTCTGGAACCAATCCCATGCATTATTCTTCATATTCATTTCTACCAGCTCAATTACTCTAGCATCCGAGCATGATAATCTCCTTACTACTTTTTTTGTCTCCTCCAATAAATACTATGGGTCATCTCCTTCCTCACCATGATATTCTGGAGTCTTAAACCTCTAAAACTCCTATAAAGATAGACTTTCCTCATCTAGCATTCGCACAACTACCTCCTAGGCACCTATGTAGGAGGCTATGGAGGAGCTGGAGCTGGTGGAACTGAAAATAGAACTTTCTGTCTCACCTGGTCTACTTTCCGCCTAAAGGCTCTATTCTATGCCCTTAACTCCTATATTTCTTGCCTCAAAAATCTCGAATAATCCATATCAAATGGAGGTAGTGGTGGAACATTCTCAGCCTCACTTTGTACCCTTTGATACCAACTTTGTCACATTCCACTTTTATAGGCTATGACTGATGCTAGGGAATGGGTAGGCTTAAGGCCACAAAAACCCATAGCAAGCCTAAGTCCAAAGCAAAATTTGGCATGACCTATTTGTTTCTATAACAAATGATAAATCCTATTGACCTCCGTGGTCTCAACTAACAAAAATGACCTCAACGGTCTCATCAAAAATATCAAATAAGGTTTCATCAAAAGCAAAATTTATCCCACTCAACTGTTCAAAATTTTTCGATTTAACCAAATAATTAACCCAATAACTAAGTTAATTCACCATGGAGCCTTCTAGAAACTTAGACTCTTATTCACCAAATAAACAAAATAATAATCTATTATATTTTTCAAATAAAATTCTTGTGGTCTAGCCAATGAATATTTAGCCATTTATAAGAAAACTATATGCAAATATTTAGCCCATTTCTAATCTAGCCAATCAAAAGTTTTCGTTTTAAAGTTATAATCATATCTAGTCACATTCAACTTTCTACTCCAAGTGAGATACTATCTTTTCATATAATCCTATCATTCTTAAGTTATTTTGATGTATTGTATTTTCCAAGTAACTTCTCTAATTCTTGATCAATTTAATACGAAGCACTAGCCTTTAAACTTTCACTCACTCTAAAGTCTTATTTTTTGAAGACATAGATTAATAAAGTGCTTTCTTTGAGTAGGATTAGTCTAATTTGCTTTGCTAGTTTCAATATTTTGACTTAATATTGTATAAAAAACTAATAAATATCAATGATTATTCATGAGTTGTTTGGTTATCATACCAAGTATAGAAAAGGGAAAAGAGATGGTAAAGAGAGATGATATGTATATAAAAACATAAAGGTAAACTTTGGTGGGAATCCATTATTTTTTTTGTAGGATCTTAACCAATAGTAAGGGACCAGATATAAGCTTCCATTCCAATCCATGTTTGTACTTAAATTGTGTTTTATATAATCTAATATAGATGATAATATTGCATTCAATTTAATAATTTTCTGTTCAGCCTAAAAAAATATAAGATAAACAAGCATACATTAAATAACCTAACAACCAATGAATAAGAAATCAAGAAATCTAAGCTTCTAGAATCTTAGAGACAGAGAAAAAAATGGAGGAGAAGAGTTACCTTAAGAAATCTAAAAATTGGAGATAGCTATAGAACCCAAGGGCAAGTGAGTAGAGGGAAGAGTGACAGGGTCGAGTAGCTCCATTATGTTTCAGTCAAGAGAGTGGAGAAGAGGGATGTTTTCTGATTAAGAAGATAGGGAGAGGAGTAGAAAAGAGGGAGATCCAAAAGAGGGGAGAGAGTGGATTGATCGTAATAATTTTTTCTGAATGGAAAAAGCCAGATTTCCTAGCTTTTTTGGTTTAAGTGATTTTTAAAAAATTCAGTGATGATTGATAAGTAACGGAAAAATAAAAAAAAACAAATGTTTTAATACTGAAAACAAATTGCTTTCAACGAAAAATTATAAAAACAAATACATCCTAAAACATAAATACTTTTGGTTTTAGTGTGCCAAAATATATAAAAAATCATAAAAATAAAATATGGTGAAAATAATAATAATTATAACAATACTTATCTACCAGTCTCATTATCATGTCATGCCAAATCAAATATAAAAAATATAAAAAAAATTAAAGCATATCATGACATATATCATGATATATGTTAGATAACTATATATTGTTAGATATATATATGTATTTATATCTAATTTGTATATGGTCACATATATCACTATATATATATATATATATATATATATAGTTTTATATATGTCTAATACATATTATTTATGCAATAACATTACATATACACACACATGTACATCCAGTATATACATTATATATATAGTATATATATGATGATATAAATTATTATGGGAAGAAATAAAAATTACATGATTTTAAGGAATTGATAATGTGATTATAATCTCCTTGATTTTTTTTATCCACTCCCTCCTTCCAACCTGTCTCCTATAATAATCTCCTTGATTACCTTGGGGACTCGAGGTCAAAGTGAGTAAGGTCCCCATCCTGACAATATGAATAAGATATTTTGTAAAGATACTATGAGACACAAATCTGACATCCATTGGGATCAAACTTGTGTCCTCGAGAGTTGGGTGATTATTCACTCATGCTAATTAAACTATCATATTATTGGTGATTATAATCTCCTTGATTAAAATCAAAGCTATACAAATTTATTTTTTTAATTAAGACATCCCCTATACTATATATATATGCTCAGACATTCATCCTCTCATCCTCTATTCTACTACATTTCTGTTTATATTTTTTTGCCTTCATCTCTTACATGGTTTTGGAGAAGGAATCTTACTTATCTGATTTATTTTTAGGACCAAAGATGTTGTTCATGCTCATTAATGATTGATAATTAAATCCAATCATTTGTTGGCATACTTTTTCGAGACTTAGATTTTTCATAGGTTCACCCTTCTTAGATGATAGTTTTTATTCTCGACAACATTATGTTAAACTCCATCTATCCCAACATTTTAAGTAGAGTAATTTATGTTAAAACTACATCAACATTATGGGCATACCTAAAATAACATTTCTGTTAGAAAAAAATATTGAATAATTTACCAAATTTAAAAAAGATATTGTGAAGCACAAACAAGGGCAGCAATCAATTTATGCATACAACCTAAAATTAAAGCACTTTGGGATGAACTCTCATCCTGCCATGAAGTAGTAGCATACACATGTGGGGGTTTGGAGAAGCTTAGATAGAGGGACTAGAAGGAAAAAGTTATGCCATTTTTCATGCGATTTAATATTCCATAAACATATCCTCTTAATGCATCCCTTCTAGATACAAGATGATTGTGCTCCTTTGTCTTACTGCAATAAAAAATAAGTTGAAGTCTTCCTCAATACTGGAAACATGAAGCACTATGTCATGCTTACACAACAAGTCAAAGGCAAAGTCAAATGCTTAAAATTCCATAAAATAGTTTTAGCATGACAAAGTCAAATGCATAATGCTCCATTACACTATTCCTATTATGATCGTGATTACCTTAGCATTGAAAAATGCAACTTCCTCCGTGGATTCCCACCAAGCTATATAATTCATGGAAACACTATGAAGCTACCCAACCAACATCATCCAAATGCAAACAATATGAAGGTGGAAACAATCAGAATACTTGATACTTGAGGAAGAGGCAAAATCTTTCCTAATAAATGATAGTCCAAAACTTACAAGTGAAGAATATAACCAACTAATGGTCATATATATGTTATCATCTAAATCTTTGTCACCCATCATATGGTCCTTTTTGAGTTCTTGCTAAAATCAATTCTGAAATTTATTTTAATACTAAACATGTTTGTGATGTTTACCCCCTAGCCAAACAAACTCTTGTATCTTTTCCATCTAGTTAATCTCTTCTCAAAAATCTTTTGATTTGATTTATTAATGAGGGCTACATTGAATAAATTTTCATCATGGGGCTCACTATTTCCTAACAGATGTTGATGACCACATTTCGATTATTTTGGGTAGATCACATGAGTTTCAAATTTGAAACATAAGTGATAATTGAGTCAGTTATTTCTTGGGTAGAAATACAATTCAATTTTTATGTAAAAACTATTTGTATTGATAATGATTTAAAATTTTTCTCTGTTATAGCATTTAAATGTGAATGATTCATGTGCATATACCCCCTGACGAAATGGGATGATAGAGAGGAAATATTATCATCTTCTAAATGTGAGAAGAATTTTTCATTTTCAAGCCAAATTGTCATTAACATTTTGGGGGGAAGCATCAAAATAACTTGTTATTTATTAATCGCTTACTCACACTTCTCATTTCAAACAATTCGCCATACCAATTTTTACACAACAAGCTTCCAACATATAATTATTTATGATTTGTTAGATATCTTTATTATGTTGTCTATCTTCAATCCATACATAAATTTGATCAAAGAGCACGTAATTGCATGTCTGTTTGTTATCTTCTTGGTATAAAGGGTTATCAAGTTTATGACCATTAAAGTAATATTTTTTTTTCTTAATGAGATCTATCTTTCATGAACATACTTTTTCCATTCTATAGCATCCTACAAGAGGAACTAGATGATCTCATATTCCTTAGTCTACCACAAACCTCAAATGAGCCAACAACCATAGAGAATACCAAACTAATACTATTTTTCTCCAACAACCTCACCTCCACCTCATATTTCACATCCTGATGATTCTATATATAATTATGATATCAATTTCTTACCACCACTATTTGCTACTCATCTTTTTGATCATATCTCATAACTAACTATCAAACTTCGAAACTTTCATCTTTATCTCATCACTAAGGATGCTTTTGGAAAATCTTCTTCCTTGACACATACACAATCTCTTGATTCAATATTTTTTTACGCATAAATCTCACCAAAATATCAAAATTTTGTATGTGCTATCACTACTCTTATGGAACCTAGCAAAGACTTGTGAACAAGATGTACTAGATCCAATATGGAGGGAATATATAGTTGCTCAACTCCTTACTCTTGAACAGAATCATACTTGGCCACTCACATAGCTTCCCTCTCTCCAACGTCCAATTGGATACAATTGAGTATACAAAAATAAAACATAACTTGGATTGCACAATTGAGCGATGCAAAGCTCTATCGGTGACTAAGAGCTTTACTCAACTCAAAGGGATTGATTATATTGAGATATTTGCTCTTGTTGCCAAATTAACTATAATTCTACATTGGTTCACTATAGCTGCTACTCAAAATTAGTCACTCTACCAGATGAAAGTTCAAAATGATGTTCTCCATGGTGATTTACTTGAAGAAGTCTATATGTAGTGCACGTCAATTTTCCGATGCAATAAGTTACTATATGACTTAAGCAAACTTCTTGATGGTTTCAAAAATGTTGTACAATTATTAAAGAAGATGCCCATCATCAGTCAATAATTGATTATTCATGTTTCCCAAGAATCTTTGATAATTCTTTCACATTTATGTTAATTTATGTAAACGACATAATCATAACTGGCAATGATGAAAATGCAATTGCTTCTCTCGACGAGTCTCTCCTTACCAAATTTCACATTAAAGACCTAGGACAACTAAGATATTTTCTAGATATTGAACTTGAAGTTGCTCTTTGAGGTAAGGGAGTTTTCATATCCCAACAAAAATATACTCTTAATATCCTAGATGAAGCATGCTTACTCGTGGCTAAACTATTATCAATGGCCATGGAAGAAAATGTTAAGTTCCTACATATAGTAGGAGATTTATTGAAGAATCCACCTATCCATATAAGACATGTTGAACGCTCCATAAACATGTCATAGACAACTTATTCAGTTCATATATGTGATAATTTATGCAAGAACCAAGAAAAGTCTCGTTTAAATATTGTTCGTGATCTCTTGTGATCCATTAAGGGTGTACTTGGACAATCATTATTTTTTGCAGCCTAATTTTGCAATATAGATCATTCGAGAACAAACTCAATCAGGTGCCATAGTTACTGCTCATGATTCATTGGTGTGCTAGCCTGCCAATTTGTTCCACAAACCACTCATCATATTTATCATCTATTATCTTCTCCGCAAGTTTGTAATTCTTGATATTCATACTCCAATTTGATGGAAAAGTTTTATGAGATGAAATAAAAATTTCATGATTTAATTAATTGATAACATGATTATTTTATCTTATTAATGTTTATCTTCTTTCCTTGTTTTTGACAACTCCTATGGTGTGCATGTATGCATATATATATATACGTGTGTGTGTGCGTGTAATTACTCAAACATTCATTCTCTCATTTTCTATTACATCTTATTCATGCTTATCATGATATATATACTGTATCGTAGTATATATTATGAATCACATCACGATATGCTTTTAAAAAAATTATTTTTTGATTTTTTTATGTAATATGATACGTGACATGTTGGCGTAACACAAGAATGAGCATTGTTGGGTTTTTCTATGGGCATAAAAATTTATTTATTTTCGAGTTTTATGCACATTTGATTAAACCTTAAATTTCATGTTTTTTAATTATTTTAAAAAATTTGCACGTGCAGTCATGCTATGGTCATGCACATAGCTTTCAAAATAGATATTTTAGTTCTGGGAGAAAAAAACTAAAAAAATACACTAAGCTCGATTTTTTGAGGTCGTATCGCCGAGTCGCCCTGCACTCTCGAATTTCACGATCTGTTGCGATCAGCGATAGGTGCACTGAGTCTGATCGACGATGAATTCTTGTTCGGGGAGCGGGAACACTTTCAGCTGGTATGCTTTCTTCGTAACTTTGTATTTACTTGATTACATGCAATTTCCAATCTCAAGCAATCTTAACTAATCTTTGATTTTGAATCACCATCCGCATAAGTTCCAATGTTTCTATTTTTGTGGTCGAGTAGAATCTTACATTTTTCAATCTTATTGTGACTAGTGAAAATGACACTAATTGTCAATGATGTTACATTGGAAATTGATTCGTGTTCCTCATATATATTGAAATTTAAACTTGTTTATATTTGGAAATATCTAGAGGCATGATGCTTTAAATTTTGAAAAATTCAAAATTATCATATAAACTTAGTAAAAGTTAGGTAAAAATTTAATAACTTAAAATTGTGTGTTTGTGATTGATTCTTGTAACCTATAAATATACCTTTTGTATTAGTGTTTTTTTAATTCAAGAAATAGTTTAAAATATATTATAAGTGTTCTTTTGTGAGAGTTTGTGAGTGTGAGTTTTTTTTCTATCTGCCTCCATTTTTTTCCAACAAAGTGATATTGGAGGATAGGTTATTGAGTCTCTAGAAAATTGAGTATGCCCTGTGGTTGCAGTGTTAATTGATATTTCACATCAAAAAATTTTCTCGAGATATCATTAACTTAGAGAATTGAAATATTGAGTCTCTATGTCTCATAGTATTTATTTATTCATTAAAATTTTAACTTTAATATTTTTTTATAGAGATGGTGAGTAGCGGTATGGTCCTCTTCCAAGTCTTAAATTCTTCATACGAGCAACTATGATAACTGGAGCATCAAGTTGAAGTCACTCTTTGGATTAAAAGATGTGTGAGATATAATAGAGAAATGACAAAAAATTAGAGAATAAAGATACTTTATTCCAAGTTCAAAATGATAGTTTGAGATATTCAAGTAAGAGAGACAAAAATGCTTTCTATTTGATCTATCATGAGTTAGATGAAGATGATTTTAAAAAAATTCAAAAATAATAATGGTAAAAGAAGTATGAGAGAAGCTCTAAACAGCGTATAAGGGAGCATATTTGGTTAAGAAGGTATGTCTTCAAACTTTGAAAGTTGAGTTTGAAGCTTCGAATATGAAAGGAGGAGAAGTCATTTCAGACTATTTTTTTAGAGTCATATTAGTGACAAATCAATTAAAAAAAATAATAAATTATTAAGTGATATAAGAATCATGGAGAAGATTATTCGATCAATAGATTTAAACTCTGATCATATTGTCACTAGTAATAAAGAAATCAAAGACTTGGAACTCATGATAATAGAGTAGATGTTGGGTTCTTTACAAACCTATGAAGAAAATATTTAAAAAAAAGGAAGGAATTATAGAATAATTATTCAAGACTAAAATTGATTCAACTAAAGAAGATAATATCCAAAATGGTATAAGGCAACAAGGAAGAGGTTGCAGTCAAGGTGGAGGCTGTGAATGTGGACAATGTTGGAGGTCCTATGATTTTAAAGAGAAAAAAGCTCAATAATAGGTCGTAAGAGAGGCAACTATTACAATTGTGAAAAGCTTGATCCTTATGTTTTGGAATATAGAGCCTCAAACAATAAAAGGGTTGATGAGAATGTCAACTATGTGAAAGAAAGAATTCAAGAAAATGAAATCTTAATGTTGGCTTATAAGGGCAATGCAAGAGGTGAAGATAATTCATAGTACATTGATTCTGGTGCAAGCAATCATCTGTATGGGAAAATAAGTATGTTTGTGAAGCTTGATGAATCAGTGATTGGTAACATGACTTTTGGAAATGAATTAAAGGTAGCAGTGATAGATAGAGGTAATATTTTTATATGATTAAAGAATGAAAATAATTAATTCATTTTAAATATTTATTATATGCTGCACATGAATTATAACATTTTGAGTTTAGGATAATTCTTAGAGAAAAATTATGATATTCATCTAAAAGATAATTATCCTTATATAAGAGATAATGAGAGTAATTTAATTATTAATATGCCAATGTCAAAAAATATAATATTCATGCTCGTCATTCAAAATAATATTACAAAATCTCTCAAGGTATATTACAAAGACACAACTTGACTTTGACATCTTTGGTTTGGATATTTTAATATTGGTAAGAGGACTACCAATCATTAGTCATTCTGATCAATTATGTGAAGGATATCTATTTGAGAAATAATTCAAGAAGAGATTTTCAAAGGAGTCAAGCTCAAGAGCTCAAAAATCACTGGAACTCATACACACAGATGCGTGCAGTCCAATCAAGTAAAGCTCATTTGGTAAGAGCAACTATTTTCTTTTTTTTATCGATGTTTTTTCAAGAAAAATATGAGTATATTTTTTTTAAGGAGAAATTGAGGGTGATTGAAAATTCAAGAAGTTTAAAGTCCTCATTGAAAAAGAAAGTTAGCTTGTAATCAAATAAATACGATTAGATCATGGAAGATAATTTATATTGAATAAATTATAAAAATATTTATGAAGATAATGAAATTCAAAGATTTCTCATAGTTTTGAGATCTCCCAACAAAATGTAGTGACAAAAAAAGAATAAAATTATCTTTGACTTGGTGAGGAGTATACTTAAATGTAAGAGACTATCAAAGTAGTTGTGGGTGAAAGTAGTTGCATATGTAGTGTATCTATCTAATTGATCTCTGACAAGAAGTTTTCTACCAGAAGTTGTGGGTGGAAGTAGTTCATGATCTCTGACAAAAATTTTTCTACAAGAAGTTTTTTACAAGAGTCTTTGAGAGCATAGTTAATGTGTATGAAATGTCATATTTGATAATTGGTGGATTAGCAAAGAAATGTGTGGTGTGCATAATCTTATACTCTGTTGTAACATATATGATCAACATTAAATTATCCATGCCTAATCCATAGATTAAATGATATAATAAATTAATAAAATCTAGTTCCTTAAAACAATTGAAAATGATGGTTTATAGAGAGCACACCACACATATAGAGCAACATCTGGTATGTGACAGAAAATGATAAGATTAAAAAATTTATTGAACAAATTATTAAATTATGAAATAAGTGATAATATTAATATTCATGCGAAAAAAATATTTATTAGATTAAAAAAAATTGGAGATTGTACTTATGCACAAGATTCTTATTTTAGCTTGAGATATTAGAGAAGTTAATGTGCTGAGCAGTCTTACCTCTGAAAATTAGAGAGATTATATTTAATGAGTCTTGAACTCATGATCTCTAACATAAGATTTAAAATATATAATCACATCAATATATGATCTCTAACATAAGATTTGGTATATTAGTATTTATTTTTTGTAATTATACAAATTAAAAAATATATTACGAGATAATAATAATGCTAATCATATTTTATAGTTCAAACAGTTGGGTCATTATATATATGATATTAGATTTAAAATTAAAAGCTGATTAACTCAAGATCTTGTTCATGAAGGAGTAATGATCATCATCAAAAGAGTATAAATAAAATATTTCAACAAGGTGGTCTATGTCTTGTCTATGAAGGTTATAATTTTTTTCACAAATTGAGTGGCAAGTCAATGTAAAATAAAGACACTGATCTAATTACTTTGCAAGTTTAAAATTTAAAATATCAAATGTTACAACATGTTGCATTGTGATTTTGGGTTGATCTGACACATTCTAGTTGAAATGTGGATAATGAGATAAGTGTATCAACAAAGGTGTCTTTTGCATGCATATAGTAATTTTTAATTTGCCCAAATCATCTGGGCAACTATTTGGATTAAATCTAAAAATAATTAATGAGTAACCAGTTAGAAAAATGATGAAAATTCTCTAGAACTTCATTATATTATATTGTTTTTCTAGAGAAAAATGAAATGTAGAAAATTCTGCATTTATTAATGTAATTTTCTTTGGAAACTACTTATTGTTGGTAGTGATCTGATTCAATGATAATTATGTCAATGGTGGAAGCTGGTGGTGATGTTAAATTTTGATAGTACTATTAACTCATAATACCTTGATATTGTGTTGAGTAATTGTTAGAGGTGTCAAACTATTTGTGCCGTGTCATCGTGCCATGTCTGACAAGGCACGGAGACTAGTCGGCTAGCTCAAAATGACTTGGTTGCCCCGCATTGTGTAGGGTCATGTTGGACCATATTGGACAATTTTTGTTAGAAGCCTATTGCGTGAAAATGTAATGAGTAGCCTGTTTACATGGCCGGCCAATTGCAATTGGTCACGTAAGTAATATTTGATTTACGTGATTGATTTTTTTTCAATATTATCCGTCTTGTCTGGCGGTCAACCTATAGGACTTGACCTATGACCCATATGTGGTCTTGAGATTATGGGCAGGTGGACCGTGCCATCGGGCCATGCACATGGGTCAACTATTAGACATGGTTCTAGACGATGTTGTGCTGGGCCAGACACAACTGAACCGTGCTATGTCTCGACCATCCTACTTGGTTGAAACCTTTAATAGTAGGTAAAAATGACTAAACTATACATTGATAACATATTAGAAAAATAAATATAGAAAAATGATAAGCATATCTTATTTTGTTTTCATCACTATTATCTAAATTAAAGTCAAAATTAGAAAATGTAGCAAATATATAATGCTGAAAAATTAAAATAGTGTGCAATAATGCCAATTGGGTTCATATACCCCAAAGTTATAAGAATCCAGCGAGTATTTTTTTATCTATACGTATATGTTATGTGACGATACTTTATTCTGTGGTCTATTGAAGGGTCAAGCAAAAAGAATTTTGCAGAGGGACAAAATAGATCTAAGGAATGATTACTCTAATTGATGGAACATCTAAAACAACTCATTACCATTTAATGTGAACTAACAAAATTGAAATGAGCGGTACCCATGAGGTAGGTGCCCAACCAACAATAAAAAATCTTCACTTTTTCTATGTCGGAACCACAGTCAAGTGACTAAAGTTAGAGTCTGCTCCACTTGCCTATTACTATTCCTCTTTCTCCCTCTTAGGATCCTTAATCAAATAGCATATAAAAGTGAAAGATCAGATTGATATTGTTACAGAGGATCAAATGAATCGAATTGGACAATCAAAGTCAAAGAAAGAAGCCAACTTCCAAGAACCTTGATCTAAATGAAGCACATGCGATGATGGAAGAGAGAGAGAGAGATACCATCTAAGAAGCACAGACATGGACACGGGGATATGACACCGCAGGATATGGGGATACGACAAATTCTAAAAAACTAGGATATAGATATGGCTATGATACGACATGATAAAAAAATAAAATTAAAAATAAAAATTATTTTCTTTATAAATATTATGTATTTTATAAAATAAAATAAATTAAAATACTTTATTTTATAAAATAAATATATATTTTTTATTTTATAAAATAAAAATATTGTATTTTATAAGATAATGTTTATAATTATTTTATTTTATAAAATAATATTTAAAAATTATTTTATATTATATAAAAATATATTTTTTTATTTTATAAAATAAAAATATTTTATTTTATTTTATAACAATAGTTTATTTTATTTTAGATCCCGCCCCCTGCCTCTCCCCCTCAATTCGTGCCCGCCACCTGCATTGAGTGGCCAACGTCGCCCATGCGGCGACGTTGGCCATTGGACGTTCGATACGTCACTGTCCGATACGTCACGTGGCGTATCGGATACGGATTGATCAATGATACGCCACGTGATGTATCAGACACGAATCCGTGCCATGTTCGTACCGTGTCCCCATGTCCAGGTGTTGGACACGTGGACACGACTGTAGGGAGCCGTGTCCGTGCTTCCATGGAGACCATCACTGCAAGTTGATTGGCTTCAACATCTATTTTGAATGCGACAACATGAAGCTAAAAAATAGAGCCAATCACTTTTCTTTTTAATAATGTGATCAGCAACAATAATAAAATATATTATGTGTCTCCCTTATCATTTTGATCTTGATTATGAGTTTCTCAAGAATGCTAGTATAACGAGGAGAGAGCTATGACTAGGAAAAGTAAAAATACTTGAGCAAGTGTACTTTGAGTATTATACATTGTCTGCTACTCTCAAAGTAGAATTGAAAAATCAAAATTAAATTGAGATTAATGTTAATTAATCTTATCTATCTTTTTGTTTGATTGAAGATATATTAAGAGTTGAAATTGTTTGGTATGTATCTGAAGATCAAATTTCAATATCTTTGTAATAATTGAAATAATTGGAATAGATGAGCATGATTTCAACTTAAATATATAGGCTCTATGTCTGTAATGATCAGGTTGCTAAGATTAAATAATGATTTGAAAAGTTAATTTATTAAAATGTCTTGGTAATAATTAAATGATGATATATTAATTCAAATTTATTTAAAAAATACCAAATTCATATTTTTTTATTCATAAAGTATTAGTAATCTATTATTCATAAATGATGATATATTAATTCAAATTTAAGATAAGTGTTTCATTTCATGCTGGTCTTTAGCAATCCTTAATTAAATGAAGTTGATTGATAACTAAATTAAGAGTGCATTAGTAATGAATATCAATAACTAAATATCTATAATTTTTTTAAAGATAATAAAAATAAAAATTAATATTATAGTTGTGTGAAGTTAAGTCTATCTTCTAAAACATCAGTCAATGAGAGAATTAGATTAGAGTTAAATTGTTTGACAATATGATTTACAAAAATAATTTTAAAAGAAATAAAAATATATAAATTTAAAATAAAGTAAAAATTATTAAAATGATATTTTTGTGTTCAATGATTCTAGATGACATCGGAGGGTGATAATTTTTTGAGTTTTAGTATCAAAAAATTAAATAATAATATATTACATTTAACATTATTTGATTTTGATTTAAATACTAATGAGCTGGAAGTAATAGTTACACGGGAAAATTATGACTTGATAAATTTTATGAAGGATTGAATTTTTCTTTTTGAATTATTTATTATCCATTCAAATAAATAATACCATGTTAATATGTTGGCATCATGGTACTAGTTTAATAATAATAATAATTTTTTTTCCCCCTCCTAATATCCTCTTACCTATCATATGGTAGATGTATGCGATAAATTTTTACACTGGTTAATCGTCTCAGTAGTGTTTATGATCATGTATATTTAATTTTGGAGTTTTTATGAGATCTAGTATATTAGTAATAATTTAAACGCATCTTAATAATTATGATTACTATATTTTTTAAATAATTATGATTATTATATTTTTTTAATAATTATGATGACTATATTTTTTTAATAATTATGATTACTATATTAATAGCAATTAATAAAAATATAGGAATATATTGCTGATGTGTTGGCAATATATCATATATCAAGCAATGTGGAAATGACATGTGGCAAATTTATTGACTTGTTGAAATATTGTGGATTTTTCCAATATGTTGCTAATGCATGAGCATGAGTGATATTTTTGTGTGGGCGGATGGATTGGTGATTCAACAAAAAATTCTCACAGGAAGTTGAAATTATCATAGGACAATCGGATGTATATTGGGCATGTCAATGATACATCATCAAATTTTCCATTTCACATATGTTATCCTCCACGTTAGAGGTGTCAAACGGGCCGGGCTTGGCCGGGCCGGCCCTTTTTTTTTTGAGTACGAACGTGATTTCGTGCCGGGCCAGGCAAGGCACGGTTATAGTACCATGCCGTGCCTGACCCGACACAGTTTAAAATAGCTGGGCTCGGCACAGCCAGCAGGCACGGTAGGCCGTGCCGTGCCGTGTCTGGCCCCCTCGGGCTTGCCTGTCCATACAGTTCGGGCTTCGGGGGACCGCGGGTCGGGTTGAATCAGACCCGACCCACGGTCTTTTTTGTGGGAGGGGCGATAGTGGGGTCGGGCTCAGGAGACACCTGACACGGGACGAACCCGTGCCGGTGTGCCGTGCCACGGGCCGAACCGTGCCGTGCAGTGCCTCGTGACGGGCCGGGCCAGACCGGCCCGGTTGACACCTCTACTCCACGTGTTTGATCCACATCCAACAGCCTGAGTTGCTCCTCTGGTTCATGTAAAGGTTGAGATGTTCTCATGCTTTATTGTTTAATCGATTATTTAAGGGTCCTATTTCATTCACATTTTGATATAACAAGTTCAATTATTTTATAAAATTAAATTTAATTCCTAATGATTATTTGAGCTAAAATTGTGATAGTAGGTTATATATATTTTTAGTGATTATTTTTTAAAATTTAAAAATTGTGATAGTAGGTACTCAAGATTTTTTTTTTTTTGCATAAATCAATAGTAATGTAATAAGATTTTGAATCAATAAGTTTTCATATCATGATATCATTAAATTTAATATTAGTTTCACATTGTTTATATTGGAATTTATTGAAATAACACATGGATAATGAATAATTTAAAGAAGTTCTAATAAATGTAGAAAATAAATTTAATATTAATCATACATTGGTATGCAATCAATGTATAATGTATGCATTTTTAGTTATTTTATTTTTTTAAAATAACAAATTGTATATTAATTTTGCATAATGCAATAATACTTTAAAAATAATAATTATTAGAATATCAAAATTGGAATTATGTAATTGTGTATAATAAACTTAATATTAGTTTGAAATTATATAGATTATAAGTATATAATTAAATAAAATAAATTTTAATTTTTCATTACTTGATGTCGTTAATTTTAATATTAGTTTCACATAGTGAATAATTTAATAAATATTAAATAAATGCAGAAAATAAACTTAATTTTATTTACACATTGATATGTAATCAAAGTATGAGATATATTTTTAATTATTTTAATTTTTTGAATTAATAGATTATATGAATAATAATTATCGTTAGATTAGCAAATTTGAAATTAACAAACTTACCATACTTAATTTAATGTTAGTTCGAAATAGAATAGAATATAATTATATAACTTAGCTTAAGTGTATATTTGAATCACACAACTAAATGAATTAACTTTTTATTTTTGATTGCATGATATCATTAAATTTAATATTAGTTTTACATTGCCTAGATTGAAATAGATAAAAAAATATCACACAGATAATGAATAATTTAATAACTGTTCAATAAATGAAGATGAAATAATGAAAATAAATTTAATATTAATTATATATTGATATGTAATGAAAATGCGATATAATTTTGGTAATTTTAATTTTTTAAATTATTAGTTTGTATATTATTTTTGCTAAAATTCAATAATATTTATATACTAATAATAATTAGATTGCTAAATTTGAAATTAACTTAGCATTGCTTAATATTTGTTTTAAAGAAAAGTGTTGGCTTGAAGACACTATCGACTAGGAATTAATGAGTACAAAACAAGCTAATAAGGTGCACAAATATTGGGTAATAATTAGGGAAAATATTGTTTCACCATTCATATCGGGATAAAGTGATACACATGGTTTCATTATATGAGCAATGTATACGGTGCACCCATGATACCCTTTCTATATGATCTGATGCACGTGGTGAAAGCGAACCTCACTCTTATTTGTTCTAGAGAATGGATGTTGCAGACATAATTTTAAAAGGTGTTATTGAGGAGCACCTTAAGGTGCACCTCAAGGCTTTTACATGCAAAATTGCTCTCAGGCATTTAGATAAAACCTTTCTTACAAAAATGCACGTCAACATGCTTTTGATGTGTCACTAGAAAATGGATCACATTTTGGAGCTTACTTGGCCATGGATATAACCTACAAAAACACAAACCCTGAGTACGAAGAGAATTTGGGCTAGCAATGTGTCCACCTCAGGTTTTGAGTGCACCTTCTCCGATGTATAGTCAACCTTCTTCGACATTGGTGATGAGCGCACCATCTTCGACAATGGTGATGAGTACTCCTTTTTCATCTCTTAGTATAGTGTCATCTTCCTAATTTTCTTCTCTTCGGCAACGAGTTTTGTAATATATATATATATATATATATATTGAAAAATTTAATATTGATATTTTTTTTATAGAATGAATTCCTATAATTTTAAAAATTAATAAAAATATTTAGTGTAAAAGTATATTATTAAAGTTTTTGGTGAGCAATATCAATAACATGCTAATTTGATTGGTAAAGTGGATGGATACTTTTATCCTGAGATTATGTAAATTAGAATAATTTTGCAATCAAAGATATTTAGAGGTATAAGTTGATTTAAGTATTACTTAGCCGGAACTCATGACTTTATTATGATCTTGGAAAGAAGGATTTCAGTTGTTGATAATAAAGATATACAATTAAATGATGATGTAACATTTATAATGTATATAATTTATAATTGAAATAGAAAAACATAATTGATATTTAATTTATGAAGATTAAATTATTTTTATAATGTACATAATTATTATAAATAATTGAAATTATTTATATAATTCATAAATTATGACCATTAAATGTACATAATTTATAATGTACATAATTTATGAAGATTTGTATGAAATAGAAAAACATAATTGTGAATATTTTTTTATAATCGATATATTAAATGATGATGATGATGATAATTAAAAAAAAAAAGAGTATTCCAATTAGAAATAATTTGCTCTAGTTTTAATTTCATGATTTTGCTATGGTTTTTTTATAAAAGTTTAAATTTATTTTTATGTTTTTCTCTAATTTTTCTTTTGAATTTTATAATGTTTTGTAAAAGAATAGAGCTTGTATGATTTTTTATGATTATAATATATTATCTTTATGTTTATTATGAGCATGAAAAAAATTATCTCTCAATGCCTTAAGACTCGTGCCTTATCTCATAATACAGAATGTCTCATTTTACATTTTTGACTTTCAAAATTATGGTTGTAGATCATTAATTGCAATTCTAGTTGGGAGATAATTCTTTAACATCCACTTAATGTAAGAAATAATTAAGTAGTATTTATCTTCACAAGTTCTTATAATTATATAAATATCTAAATCTAATCATTCTTAATTAATATAGCATACTTTCTAAATCCAGAAGTTCAGTATGGGCATGTCTTTGGTAATGATCCTGAGCTAATTCAATTGTTTTTTTTGTTTTTTGTTATTATAACAATCTAAATCCATGGGATATGTCAGAAAAAAATAATAAAATTCTTGAAAAATACTATCTCGATCTCCTTGACATTTCAACAAAGATGAATGAAGATGAGGATAATCAATTATTTTAATGGGGTTGCCCTCTATATTTAGATGATAAAATTTAAAATCTCAATCCTGAATTGTTGCTCATGCTTAGAGGTGTCAAACGGGCCGGCCCGGCACGGTTTAAAAACATCCGGGCCCGGCACGACAGGCCGTGCCGTGTGGGGTCGGGACCACGGGTCGGGATCCAATCAGACCCGACCCGCGGTATTTTTTTCGGGAGGGGCCGGGTCACGCCCAAGCGTGCCCGCATGAAACCGGCATGGGAAGAACCTGTGCCGGCATGCCGTGCCACAGCACGAGCCGTGCTGGGCCAGGCATGGCACGGCACGGCTCGTGCCTAACCCGGGCACGGCATGGGCCCGGGCATGGTTTAAAAACGTGCCGGGCTAGCCCAGGCACGGCCGAACCGTGCCGTGCCTTGTGCCGGGCCGGTTAACACCTCTACTCATGCTCAAGAATTTGGTGTTGATGTTGAACGAGTGTTATTTATAGAAAGGTTCATCGTGAGAGTTTCAACAAAAACACTGAGGATTTATTTATGGCAAAATTATGTAATTATGATCCAAAACAAAAATATATACGTTTTGGATCACCCTATCAAAAAACTTTAACCAGACAGTCCTCAAAATATAAAATATTTTTATTTTGAGGCTATGGGAAGTAGGATTTGGATTCGATGCGTGGGTCGTGGGTGATCGTCAGTTTCTCATCTATGTAGAGGTCATGGGAAAAAAAATCAAGAGGCTTATGTATGATATGTTTGAATGTCTCATCAGTATAGTTGAGTTTCATTAAGTTTGTATCAATATTGCCTATAACAATAAGATGAAATTATTTTTCCAACTAATCTTATTGAACCATATCGATTATCATTGTGACACTAGGTGATTATTATAAATTTATAATGTAACATTTATAAATTATCGATATATAATAAAATAAAATTTTTTATGTTGCTTTATCACGAGAGTAGGTTTATAAAATTTATATTTCCCATTATCTAATATGGTGTAATTTTATTTTATATTATAAATATATAATATATGTATTGATTTCTTTAATATAATAATTTTAAAAAATTATATGTTTAATTTTATTTTTAGGATTTTTTTCTTATATTGTCATGAGTTTTGAATAATTTTTTGCTTGCTGATATTTTTGTATTAAAATAACCAGACTTTCTTATAAAGATCGATATTATTAAGAATATCAAATGTTTATCTTGTGTGATAGGATATCATCTCTTATGCAATAAGTTATCTCTATTCTAAGAAAACATACGAGTCTCTCAGATTCTTTTATCTGAAATTGTATCTCAAAAAATTTCTCAAGTTAGGTGACTAATAACTCGTAATCTTTCATAATCAAAATATCATTTACTTTAATAATTAACAAAATCACCATGCCTTCAATGTTCTTTAGAAAAATAAATAAAAGTCTTAGACATTCTTGTGTAATCAAAATTTCTTCTCTTGATCATCATGAATAAATATATTATTAAATCCTATATGGTATATTCCCTGACTACAAGATATTTTCACCGAAATAAAAATTTGAAAGTGAGAGTATCTTGACCAGCTGAGAGAATATATTCTGGTAGTCCACACAGAATATTTGAGTAAATTCTTCGCTAAAGTTTTGCCTCGGGGTGATTTATTTTTTGATCTGAACTTGTTTTCATAATGAATATGTACCTGCAACCAACATTACATCTTCTTGAAAGTTGTGACATTAGGATTTATATATCCTGATGCCAATAAGAGAAGTAATAAACAAAACAAAAAGGAAAAAACAAAAGTTTGATAAAATATATAAAATTAGATGCTAAGTACTACTCTTATTTTTTTGATTAAAAAATCAAGATCATAGTGTTTGGCTTAGAGGTGTCAATCGGGCCGCCCCGAAAAATTTCGTGCCCGGGCCCGTGTCCTGTTCGGGTTAGGCACGAGCCGTGCCGTGTCTGGCCTGTGCCATGCCGTGCCTGGCCTGGCACGGTTCGGCCCGCGGCACGGCACACCGGCACGGGTTTGTCCCGTGCCGGGTGTCCTGTGAGCCCGACCCCACGATGGCCCCTCCCGCAAAAAAGACCGCGGGTCGGGTCTGATTCGACCCGACCTGCGGTCCCCCCGAATCCCGACCCGTACGGACATGCAAGCCCGAGCGGGCCAGGCAAGGCATGGCCCGTGCCGGGCCCGGCTATTTTAAACCATGCTGGGCCAGGCACGGCACGGCAGCACGCTTATGCTCAAAAAATTTGGGCCGGCCCGGCCCGGTCCGGTACGTTTGACACCTCTAGTTTGGCTGTGGGATCATTTGATTGCCTATTGGGCTTATCTTTATAAGCCCATTAAATCCTATCTCTTAATATAGACTCTACGTCCTCAATGATTTAGTCTTCTAGTTACTAATTCATTATTTGAGCTTGCAAATGGGAAAATTGATGGATTACTTCACCCATGCCCGAATGAGATCCTTATTCTCGAAAAATGTTACTCTTCTCAGAATCAATAAAATTTGTATTTGCTGGTAGATATAAATAATGACTCTCTGTGAGCAATAACATACTGACCACCAACACGTTCATATGTAGTCAACAGTTGACTCTCTCTATTAACAAGTAGTTCGTGTGGGTTAATAGATTAGAGAGCAACGGTAATGGTGCCATATGTGATTTCCTATTTCTAGATTTCTTTAAAAAAAAATAGTTAATCTAAAAATAATAATAATAATATCAGCACTAATTAAAATTCTATCAATTTATAGTGAAAGATAATTATATCTTATTTGTGTATTGAAGTACCAAAGGAAAGCACATATCGAGAGTAGACGAGATCATTCTATTGGTGAAGTAGATTGCAATTGAAATTGCATCACATCTAAAATAATTTAGAACTTTATCTCCAAGTAGGATTGTTCAAGGTATCTTAATTAGATGTTTATTTTTTTTTTTTTTACTATTTTTATTTTTATTTTTTACTATTTTTATTTTTATTTTTTTTGAGGCGCGTGAGTATAGCAAGTCTGATGTATAATCTTATTATCCATGCAGTAAGTATTGAATTTGACTGACATATGTTTAAGTGTGTTATTTCTTTTTTTATGAAATATTTGAAAAATAAAAAATTTAGTGATATATCACTTAAAATATATTTTAATGCATATATAGAGTAGTTATCAATAAAAGTGATCAAACATATAAATTTCTCTCTAGTCACAGTTCTATTAGGCACACCCATGAGTATTAGTGTATCAGATCGAATTATTAAATTCTCAAACCAGACTGATGCGTAAGATGTAAAATTTTGATAAGTTATTATAACTGAGACGAGCTTTGCACCTAGGGATTGAAATACTCTTAAGACAAGACCAAAATATTTTCAAATTGGTCAATGATGAACATTCAAGCTGAAAATGCACTAGTAAAAGATTAAACACACTAAAATATTTACAAGTGAATTTTTTCGCTGAAGGGAAAACATGCAATTCTTATTCCTCAATTTTAAATGGAGTGTTCATCAAAATTTCTCGATCTTGAAAATAAATGTTAGTAGAAATAAAAATAACAAATTATATAAAAAAATAAAAATTGTATCAAAAAAAATAAAACTAACTAATTGTATAAAAAAAATTGGATAAAAAATTGTATCAAAAATTAACAAATTGTATCAAAATAGAACTAATAAATTGTATTAAAAAAATAAAAAAAAAATAAAAAAAATAAAAAAATTAAAAAAATTAAAAAAAAATTAAAAAAAATAAAAATAAATAAATAAAATAAATAAAAAATATAAAAAAAATATTGGATCGAATTTTTTTTTATAGAAATAAAAAAAATTGTATCAAAAAATAACAAATTATATCAAAATAGAATTATAGAACTAATAGATTGTACCAAAAAAAAAAAAAAAAAAAGCTAACAAATTGTATCTTGCAGAGGGGAAAGAAGGGCTGCTATTGAAAAAAGAAAAGAAAAAAGAAAAAAAGAAGGGACATGCCGCACAGAACACGGCCGATGGCAGCCTTGCTGGTTTTCCTGGGACTGAATGTGGTGCTGGCCTCAACAATTGGCCCGGTGTATGACTTTGTGTGCTTTCTTCCCTTCTGGGAAAGAAGGGTATGCTAGTCTCTTGCTTCTCTTCTCCACTTGGCTCATTTCTAAGTCACTTGTTGTCCCACTGTTTCTCTGTTTGATTTGTTTCAGAGATATCGTTGCCAGCTGAAGCGCCAAGCTGCTCAAACCAGCGGGGGGTTCTAGAATCAGATAAGTCCTTTCCCGTTTACTCCTGCTTCTGCTGCTGCTAGTTTGATATTGCGCTCTCACCATGTCAACCACGTTCTGGAATGTTCTAGAATGTTCTGGAATGTGCTAGGATGTTCTGTAGTTTTTTGATTTTGGTTAAAATTGTTCGCAATTGTTTTCTTATGAATTCTCGTGTAATATATCTGATATTATAAGTGATATTTGTCATATGTTATATGCCTTGTGTCAGCTGTATTTTATTTTAATTTTTTTGAGAAATTTTAAGGTTCTGCTTTTTGTATATTTCTTTTTTTTTTTTTTTTGATTCTGAAAAGCAATTTATTTTGAAGAAAATTATTTGGGGAATAAAAAGTGAATGTGCACATACAACAATATATGTAGGTGTAGCGAGTTTCTTATGTAGATATTTCTCAAATTGAGAATACTCGGAGAAATCGTGGTCTAATACACAATTTCAAAAAATAATTTTGTTTTGATGCATTTAAAGAAATAATTCTCAAATTATCCCTCTTTACATCTGTTTTCATTCATGATCTTTTTTAAAATCAGACTTTTTTTTATTTTTGTATATTCACTATATATATATACTCACACACACACACATACACGTAGGGTATATGCTTATGTATAGACAATGTATTTTTTATGTACAAATACCATATGTACACCATTCATACATATTGTATATTTGCACTTTCTATATGTAATGTATAGACATATTGACTGTATATATACTGTGTACTATATATATATCCATAGTATATACTGTGCATATATATATTATATATGCACATGCATGCACATTCAGAATTATTTTTGATTATACATACATACATACATATATATATATATTGTGTGTGTGTATATATACAGTCACATTAGTATATAGATAGATTTTCAAAAAGTTTTGTTTTTTAAAGTGTGATTTTAAAATATTTTGTAAAGTGAGTCTAAAAAAATTGTACAAAAATTAAAATATTTATTTTTTGATGCCGTCAAATATATAAATTCAAAATTACACTATTTCTGCCACGTCATCATGTCACGTCATCATATATATATATATATATACACACACACACGACATGTTTATTCAGATATACTTATATTTATAAAATAATATTCTAAAATCTAAATATAAAAATCTTATATAGTATATAACATATAATATTAAAAAACAATATACGTGTATAAAACATATATAGTCTATTTTTTACAAAATGTTAAAAGTTGATGTAATTTTTTGTAAATATTTTTTCAGCGCACTTAAAATTTAACTTGACCATTTAAATTTTACGACATTGGGAAGCCGAAGCCTCCGAAAGCTGTTCTTAAACCCTCGGAAAACCCCGCGCTTTGCTTGTTCACTCCCTCTGCTACTGGCACGGGAAGGACGGGGGATCATTTTTGGGAGCCAAGGTTTCGTTTTGCACAAAGACAATGGCGCGCCTTCTGAAACCTCGCTATCGTCTCCCTCGATTTTTGTCTCGGTGCTGCTCTTCACTCGACATCCTCTCTTCTTCTTCCCCCATCATTCCTACCCATCGCTACAGTCCCAGGTTTCTTTTTGCGCTTTTTTTCTTCATATTGTATCGACGGTACATCGTATTTTACCTTCATTTTTTTACGCAGAAGCAAAATCGTACATGGTATGTGTTTACATGATGTGATACAAGAGACTTTCACCAAACTCTAAGATGATTACTTTTTGGTACACTAAAAGTAATCAGTCCGATTTTATTCTCTGAAATTTGGAAAAATAAAGCAAAATTTGATTTACTTAATTTGAAAATTACTGCTGCAAATTGAGTGAGAGAGAGAGAGAACATATCCATTATTCATTAAATTTCATTTCCATTTTACAGTGAGGAAGACAGAGTGAGAAAGGGAGGAAGATAACTTGTGTGGAGTTATGGAGAGAGAGAACATATTATATTTGTATTGAAGAGAGATCGAGAGAGAGAGAAGATGAGTGAGAATGTGATTGATAAAAATGAGAGAAGTTATTTACTGCAAGCTTCAAAAGGAAAAAGGTTAAAAATAAGAAGTACGAAAGGAGCTTGCAATGTTCTAAGTGAGAATTAGAGAGAAAAACAGAGGAGCGAAAGGGAAGGTGAATGGGGTTGGTAAAAGTGAGAGGCTAAATACTCTTTTTGGTATGCAAGTTTGAAAGAAACCTGCAACATTTGAAAGAAGACAAAGAAAGAGAGGGAGGGAGGGAGGGAGAGAGAGGGGGGAAGTGGAGAGAGGCAACATAAACATTGTTCTTATTAAGCGAGAGTGAAAGAGGAAGAGAGAGATAGGGAGGCAAAGAAGGAGATTTTAATTTTGATTTTTTTATTGTATTTCATATTAGAGAGAGCAAAAAAATAATTTTTAGAAATTAGATATCTTATCGCACATATTAAGGGTATGTTGATCTATTTTGTGAGTTTATATCTTTCACCATAATTTTATAAATTTTCTTAGCATATTCACTAATGTGGTATATATTTTCTTTTGCTAATTATTTATCTTACTAACTCTTTAAACATAATTTTTATTATTCTAAATCTATTTTTTTCTATATTTAAACTATATAAAATTTAAGAACGAAATCATTCTTATATTATTTAGTAATTAAATTGTTAAATATAGAGTAGTACAAAAATTCAAAAGATGCAAAGAATTTTGTTCATCTGAAATATGTTTTCTTCTTTTTTTGAATACATTTTCTTTCATTATTTATATATGTTATTTAATTATTTGTATTTATTCATGAATTTTTTTTTTGTATTTATATATATTTTTGTTTTTAGTATAATTATAATTCTTTTATTGTAATATATTATATATAATTAGTTGAAAATATGATAAAAAAATTGTAAGTCAAGTGATAGGGTAATTAAATGAATGGTTTGATCAAAGAGATCAACATATTCATTTATCCAATAAGAATGATGTAATATTATGATACATATTTTTAGTTACAAATCACAAAAAATATATGTAAGCACAAGTAATTTTTTGTTGGAAGATCTAGAATATTAAAAATATAATAAATATCCAAAATATTTAGAAAATAAATGGTACAATATATGAGTAAACAAATTCAAAAATAAAAAATATCAATAACGTGTGGCGGGCTTTAAAAATAAAAATTCTAGTGAAGAAATTAATACTAAAATGAATGTCACGAGTATTTTTAGTGGATATAGTAGTTATAGAATGTCAGTTATAAAAGAAGATTGTGGGAAAGTTTTATCTATTAATTTGTTTATTGCAAATATAATTGTTCAGTCTTGTTAGAGTTTTGAGGGGGGAGAGAGAGAGAGAAGAGAGGAAATGGGAAAGAAAAGAAAGTGTATAATTTTATAAATTCCTAAAATTTCAAAATCACAATAATACATGCATGCTCAAGTTGGGGCATCCCATATGTCGTGTCCTCCCATTCAAGTTATAATAGAAAATAAATAAAATAAGATAATAAATGATATTAAACCTCCATATCTCTATTATTGTATATTTTTAAAGCTGAAGAGATAGAAGACATGTGATACTATAAATAAGATAATAAATAAGTATTTAATAAATGATAATAAATAAAAATTTCAAAATCACAATAATATACAGCTTGTCTATACATACTATAAATACTTAACTTGGAAGAGATAGAAGACATGTGATCATTTAAGTATATTTTTAAAGCTGTGTGAAATTTGCTTATTTAGGCAAATAAAAAATAATTATGAAATTTTTTTGAATTTTCTCCTGAATGAAATAATAATCAAGCTTAATATATTTCATTCATTTGTAAAATATTGGATTGATAATAATGTGCTAAATTATTTGGTTATTATATTTTAATATTATTAACCTCTGAGATAATAAACTCAGCTTCTCAAAATAAAATGATTAATCATTTGTAACTCACATATAGTCATTATCATAGTTATGTAGTTTTGATCAATATTAAATATGAAAATAATAGTTTATTACTTATTTTTTCAAGAAATAAGATTGATTCCAAAAAATATAAAGTTTAATAGTGGATATTCTATTTTTAATTACTAGAGCCCAACTAGAATTTAAGTATGTCTCTGAAATGGGCTCCAAAAAAAAATCTCACTAGAACTCAACTGAGAGATATCTCTACCTCTAGAAGAAAAAATATATCAATTATTTGTGTGAATGTATACATGTCTAGGTATGTATGTATGTATGTATGTATATACGCATAAGCTTTGAGAGATACATATTAGTATAATTATGAGTATGGCTCCATGTTATTTATGTCAATAATGTTATGTCAATTATGATCAATTTTATTTTTTGTGTTTTTCAGGATTATTTTTTCAAGTGGTGTTCCAGCTACAATTTTGGAACGACCTGATGTTTCATTTAGATCTTTTTTATCTACTAACATTAGATCTCAATCTTTTCAAGAAAGTGCAAGCTCCGAGGCTTATAGTTCTGGTCAAATTCAGGCAAATTTATGAATTAAAGCATCTTTTTTTTTTTGAGGATGTCTTGATTTATTATCAGGGTATTTATGATTGTTGAATTTTTGTTTATTTCTTGCTTTGGGGCAATTTTGAAAACTTATTTATTTTTTATAATGAATGAAATTCGTGATTGTTGAAATGCTTTCTAGTGCTTGGTTAACTTCCAATGTTTTTACTTTATATTCAATATCTAGGTACTAAAAGGGTTAGATCCTGTCAGGAAAAGGCCAGGAATGTATATTGGAAGCACTGGACCTCGTGGTCTACATCATTTGGTAGCCCCTTCATCTGTTTACCATCAATGTCTTATTACTTGTTAGCAAAATTAAAGTTGAGTTTTTATAGTTTATTTTTGTTGTTAAAATAAATAGAATAATTTATTTATCATAAACATGGCTACTTTGAAAAATATAAAAAGGAATAAATATATTAGAGCATCCTTTTGTATTACACTATCCAATGCAATAAAGTATAAAACATTACTACAACATAAATGCATGATAGTACATTCAATCTCTTATTCAAGTTGATATACAAATATTTTATATTTATATATATATATATATATAAAATGCGAGAAAAGAGTAAGTTGAAGCTATTTTATGGTGTTAATAAGCAATTTGATTTTTTATGCTAACATATTATAATAAGAGTCTTTTGGAATAATTTTTTTGATAAAAGTGTAAGGTTGATGTTCTTTGTTTGCTTATGAAATGTTATATTAAAACTAAAATATCTTATTGTTTAATTGGCATAGTAATTTATTAATATCTTATTATATTCAAAATAAAATATCTAATAGAGTTGGGTCATCAATGGTGTTCAGCAGCCTGAATCATTGGACATCTCTTGTTGGTCCCCATTTTGGTATTGTTAGAAGCACGGACACGGCTCCCTACAGCCGTGTCCGCGTGTCCGACACCTGGACACGGCACGGATACATGTCTGATACGCCACGTGATGTATCATTGCACAATCTGTATCCGATATGCCACGTGGCGTATCGGATGGTTGCGTCGGTAGATGGCAGCTGTATCCATGCTTATAGTGCCCGACGTCCGACGACATCGGGTGGCCAACGTCACTGTATGGGCGACGTTGGCCACTGGCAGGGGGCGGGCGCGATTTGAGGGTGAGGCAGGGAGCGGACGCGATTTGAGGGAGAGGCAGGAGCGGGCGCGAATTGAGGGGAGAGGAAGGGGCGGCGCGAATTGAGGGGAGAGACAGGGGCGGCGCGAATTGAGGGGAGAGGCAGGGGCGGCGCGAATTGAGGGGAGAGACAAGGGCGGGCGTGTTTGAGGGGGAGGCAAGGGTGGGCGTGTTTGTGTGGGGATGTGCATAAAATAAAATATTTTTATATAATAAAATAAAATATTTTTATTTTTATAAAATAAATAATATATATTTATTTTAATTAATAAAATATTTTAATTTAATTTAATTTAATGAATTTTATAAAATACTTAATATTTATAATTAATAATTTTTATTTTTATTTTTATTTTTTTTATCATGCTCTATCCTAGTCGTATCTTAGTTTTTTAGAATTTGCCGGATCCCCGTATATTGCCATGTCGTATCTCTGTGTTCGTGTCTGTGTCCGTGCTTCTTAGGTTAGAAGCTAATTAATTTGTTTGTCCAGTTTAACATTATCTTTTTGATTGTCAGTTAGAAGATGTGTATTTGGAAGAACTATGGGTAATGATGATATTATTGAAATTTTAAAATTCATGTTGTTCCTTAAACAATTTAAGATTAATGATTTTAAAAGACTCAATTTTTATTATGTTGAAGTATGATCATAGAAAAATTTATTATCTAGTGAAAATGTTCATAAGATATTATTGCAGTACAACTTTTTTTATTTCACGTAGCTACAAACTCTTCTTCCATCATAAGTTTATTTATTAATTCTACAATTCTATAGGAAAACCTTGCTATTTAATAGTTACTAGATTAATAATTGAATATGTTATCAATATAGCTAATTATTTCATCGATTCTCTATGATAAAGTAATTTTAATATTATTTACATATATTACACCATGTGAACACGATGTTGGGCCATGAGATATTCTTTAGAGTTTATTAGTTTTTTTAATTAAGCTACACTTTCACATTTACTATCTAGATCTACTATTGAGGTAGAGTGCAAGACTATGATAAAAGTAACTTGTTTATTTCTCATTCAATCATTCTATATCATGATGACCATTCTATGAGACCCATTGCTTATGATTTGATATGTGTAGAGTTAAATTTATGATATTGTATTATTGTTAGAAATGGACGCACTAACTTGAAGGTAGATGTGTCAAACGGGCCGGGCCGTGCCGGCCCGGCCTGTTTTTTTTGGGCACGTTCGTGCTGCCGGGCCGGGCACGGCATGGTTCCTGTACCGTGCCCGGCCCGGCACAGTTTAAAAATTGCCGAGCCCAGCATGGCCCGTAGGCACGGCGGGCCGTGCCGTGCCTTGCCTGGCCTGCTCGGGCACGCCTGTCCAAACAGTTCGGGATACAGGAAGACTGTGGGTCTGGTCAAATCAGACCCGACCCGCGGTCTTTTTATGCGGGAGGGGCTTCCTGGGGTCGGGTTCACAGGACACCCGGCACGGGATTGACCCGTGCCGCGTGCCGAATCGTGCCGGGTCAGGCACGGCACGGCGCGCGCCTTACCCGGGCACGGCACGGGCCTAGGCACGGAATTTTTCCATGCCGGGCCTGCCCAGGCACGGCTGAACCGTGTCGGGCCTGGTGCCGAGCCGGCCCTGCCCGCCCCAGTTGACACATGTACTTGAAGGTAGTGTCAAAATTATATTATATTATTCAGGGTTTTCAAAGGCGTTTTCTAGGTGCGCCTCAGGGCAAGGCGCAGAGAAAATGCCTTGAAGCATTTGTAAAAAAAGCCAAAAACACTAAAGACGTAGGTTTTTTCAGTCAAGTGTGTTCAATGCATGCTTTGATCACGCCTTGAAGAGGGATGCATACGCTTGGGGAGCTTATGTGGTCTTCAAAAAAGGAAAATAAAAAACCTAACTGCTCGACGGGAAAAAAAGAAAACGCAAACTATATTGGGGAGAAAATTGGAAGAATAAATCCTATCTCAAGCGGCGACTGCTCGATCATCTTGGCTTCATCTCCAGACTCTAAGTATTTCTTCATCTTATCTATCTTCAATCTCTCCCTCTCTTCATCTCTCCATCCCTTCCTCCCGAGCCCTTCTATCTCAAGCAGAAAATTGTTTTGTGCTCTCCCCCTCTTCTATCTCTTCATCTCTCCTGAGCCCTTTCTTTTCCTTTCCCATCTCTCCACCCGAAAAATGCTTCTGCTTTTTTTGCTTCAACTCTCCACCTGAAAATTGAAACTGTCATTGCTCTGTTTGCTACAACTCTCCACCCAAAAACTGGCCTGCTCATTTTGCTTCTTATATTTTTTTTAATTAATTCAAAGGGGAGAAGATTGGACTTGCCCTTGTCCCTAGCCCCCAGCTTCCAGCCCCATGCCCCCTACCCACTGCCCCCTGCTCCACTAGCTCATTTCCAGTCACCTACTTCACTAGCTCATTTTTTTTAATTAAATCGGAGTTCATGTTTACTCTATTTTCTTTATCAAATTTTTTTAAATACAACAGTCATTTAAACCAATTTCATTCTTAATTGTCTCTAAAAATTATTGGTTTTTTTAAATTTAAACCAATAAAATTCTGAATTTTATTTTTAAATTTTTTTTAATTATGTCTTGTTATTATTTTTGAGTCAATTATATTGTTATATAAAAATATGAATATTATTATTGGTGTTTTTTTAGAATGAGTTCCTCCAATTCGAAAAATTCAAGAAAAGATTTTGTGTAAAAATATGTATTAATGTTTTTGAGGAGCAATATTTGAGAATTTTATTTCATTTTAATACATAAATTTTTTTATTTTATTATTTCTAGATACATATAAAAAAAGAAATATACTTGAATATCAAAGGTTGAATATTCTAGTGTATGTAAGGTACAATACTAGATTGAAAGAACAAAGTCTACAAAGAAAACAAAATATTGATCCGATTTTGGTAGAGGAGATTGATTCGAATGATGAGTGGATTGCAGAGAAAGAAGATCTTCTCCTCCCCCTTGATTTTTGTTGGCTTCAAAATATTGAGTTATTCACTGTGGATGCTATTAGAGTTGTGTCATTCGACTACCAACAAACTCAAGTATCATTGGACCACATGATTTCTTCACATTCCTACAAAAGGAAATATGATGAAGCACCAAGTAAGTACTCAAAAATAAAAGTCATAAATTTGATTAAATTTAATAATAAACTTATAATATTTATACCTAATTAATAATTTATGCTAGGTACAAGTGGAGGCAAAAGCAAAGAGAAGGAATTTAATTTGACACCAATTGATGAAGATGAAGATTTACATGAAATGAGAATACATGATAGTGGATATTTTCTTACTTTTGATACATTGGATGAGGATGATGATGCCCTTGGAGATGAGGATTTAAATTGAAATAATTTACTCTAGTGTTCTTATTTCATGACTTGGTTATGATTTTTTGTTAAAATTTAAAATTATTAGTATAATTAAATCTATTTTTTATTTTATGACTTTGTTATGATTTTTTGTGAAAGTAATGAACTAGTATGTTTTTTTAAAATAATTCTAAAGAATTATTTTCATGTTTTTATTTATGCTATTTTATTTTATATTTTTATAATATTAATTAATTTTATATTGTGAGCCTCAAAAAACTTAAGCCTCAAAGCCTCAAGGCTTACGCCTCACCTCATGAATACAAAAATGTCTCGCCTTTCGCTTTTATCTTTTAAAACGTTGATATTATTTACCTTGAATAATATATATTGATTAGAGAACTACTCATAAGATTATTCCAACACAAAACATACTTTTAGAAATATTTATTGAAATACATAACATATTTTTATTGTAATATAATTATGTTTTAAAGTCATAATCATTGTCGTTAATTAAATATTATCTTAATTATTTGGGATCAATTATACAGATCATTTGTTTTCAATTTTAGGATTCATAAAAAATTTGTGATAAACTTTACTAAAGATGGTTGTCTATTTGATGCCATCCTCTGTTCTTTATCCAAATTTGAGGCAAACAATGCAAGAGTAACTTATATAAGTGGAGGACTAACACACACACACACACACGCATATATATATATACACATATATTGTTGGGTAATTGTGTTTATACGGGTAGTGAGATTAAGAAATAGAAAACAACAGAAACATAGAAACAAGCAATATATTTATCTCAAACCAACAGCATCCACGACAGAATCAAAAATGAGAAATCAACACAGGAAATAATGTGGTTCGCTAGTCGCTCAATACGACTTGCTACCTCCACCAGAAAATGCTTATGCGTTACAGATTAAAACCAAGAATCAAAACGTCTTACAGTATGCAGCATTCGGCAGTCGCGAAATCGTGCAGAGAGAGAGGAGATGGATGATGAACAGTTCAAAACACGGGTCAAAAAACAGCCACCCGAAAAATAAATACAAATCATTTTATATGAAAAATAAATATCCGGTTCATTTAACTGAAGCGGGTCGGATCATGGAACGGGCCAGACTCTGCTCTAAAAATTTCGGTCAGCGGGACCTCCGTTATTGTGCTACTGCCACATCTCCAGGCTTTTAATATTTTCTTTCATGCACTTACATGAAAATATTAAAATAAATTATTAAGTAAAAATAAATTACATATACAGCATATATATATGTATGTATGTGTAAACACATACACACACATTTGTTGTTCAAAATAAATTATAGTGAAAGGACCTATCGAAGGATGTACTTATGGTCTATTCTACCTTATATTTTTACAAATATAAATTTGATTATTTTATATAAACTTCTTTCTTAATATCAACTGGTGTACAAATTACTTGTGATAAATTGGTAATTGAAAGAAGGTACAAAGATAATGCATACCATGTGTTTGTACATATCATCTTGCCACTAATTATAACTTGGACTGATCTATTTTTCAACTGGAATTAATCTTCTCAGAGATTTTCACCTGCATTAAATCATTGGTTTCTTGGAAGGGTGAAAAATTAATTTTCTGGACTAAAATTCAAAATAAAGTCACAATTAAATCAAGCTAATTTACAAATCAAATATTCCTTTTTTTGAATGCTTAAGTATTTAATAATAAAGGTACTATTTATTTCTCAAGATACCTACTTTATTTTTTCAGGAATAAAACTATGAACAAAGCATATAGGTATTCAAAATATCTTGCAGAATTGTTAGATGTCATTTCACTTTTAAATAAATAAGTTGTCGTGTAACACCTAATTAATTAAATAGTTTATGATAATAATTATATATTCTCAAAATTGGTTATAAATATTTTCATGACGTATGAGTATTATATAAGCATCACCCAATGTATTTTATGAATAATTTTATATAATACGAAATAGTAGTTGAATTAATATGATGTATTTTCAAAAGCTTAATTGTTATTTGGGACTTTAACTAGAATCTTGAGAACATAAATGTCTGTTCAAGCATTTTGTGTGATAATGAGTTGAGATTTTAAAATTATTTTTATGATAATATTATATTAAAAATCTTGGTGAACTTAGTTATTTTCTTAATATTTAGGTTGTATATATTTTTTTGTGAAAGATCTATGCCCGTGTGAGTTATGATTGTATTGTCAATTTCAAACTCAAATAAAGGAGGAGAGTAATGTCAAGTAGATACTTGATTTCAATAAATTTGAAATCATTTATTATAGATAATGAATTATTGATATATCATATGATTTTTAATGGAGTAAATTTGAAAATAGAACTCATATAATCGACTTCAAATATTTAATAGTTACTAAACTAGATAATAGTAGTATGAAAATGAGTGAGTCGGGTTATCCATGCCAACTAAACTTCATGAAAGACCAAACTATCCCAAGATTTAGTTACATACCCCTTTGTGTGATTAAGGGTATGACAGTCCTAACCTATTTTTTTTTTCTAAATTTTGTTTCTATTTAATTTTTGAGCAAAATGTATTGTGCTTTAACTTGTTAAAAAATTTATAGTTTTTTTAAATTTGATAAAATCAATTTTTTTGTATTTTAAAATTATTGGAATACTAATATGATTGTATATTTATATGAGATAAAAAATAAAATTAGAATTTAAATTTTTATTAATAATTGCCTCATAAAAAATCTTGTCAAAAAAATTACTATGATAGAATCTTGATAAGAAAATAAATTTTAATTTTTAATTTATATTTGTAAATTATTGTCAAATTTTAATATGTGTGTGTGTGTGTGTGTGTGTGAATATTAATATTTTCAAAATCATCATGTATCATCATTTCCTTGAAGTTGTTGAGTTAGCTTTTAATCTTCAATTGTTAAGATGTCACTTGCCCTAATCATGATCTGGGCCATACAAATGCTCGGCTTGACATGAAGGCTAGTATTGGCAAATAAATGGTCAGTGCCAACTCAACAAGACCACCTTGACACCTTTTTGCTTGTCCTTGTTGACTACAATCTACATATGAAGGTGGTGGAGGGCATCCACATTTTCAACATCAAAGGATCCCATGTGGGGTTCTTGTTTTGAGCCAAACTCTAGATGAAGGCATGGATACATGGGCTGGGCCATGATGTGGCCATTGACAAACATGTGCTGTCCCGATCTGATTCGTCTAGCAAAATGATGGGCCAAAAAATGACCCATTTGTCCCAGCTCATTTTGCCACCTCAACTAGATAATACATACATATATTATAAGTATGGTTAATCATTTTTAATATTTTTATGATAAAAGCATAATATTTTTATTTTACATACAACCTTCTAAGATATAAGAAGCATTTGATTTTTTTGGAGAGAATTTTATTCTCAAACAAATGCTAAATTTCTTGCTCAGTGATTCTAGAGCTTAGGCAAAGTACAAGTTTATGAACATATCCGAGAATATTGAGATTAGTCAATTTTATGAGATTTTTTAGATTAGTTATTTATTTCGTGAGATTAATATTTTTGTTTATCATTTATTATCCTATGTTGTGCATTTGCAATGATGTAGTTGTGAGAGCTATCTTGTAGTCTAGGAAATGATTCATGATGGTTGTGGCTTATAGCCATGTATAAAAAGATGAATTAGTTTCTCGTGTATTATTTTGATAAAAATAAAAATAATCATGTGTGTGTGTGTGTGTGACCAAAAGAAATAATATTATTATTTTACAATATGTAGAATTTTTTGTAGTTGACAAATTGAATCTTCTCATGAGCGCAAAATTTGTTATTATTTTATATTTTTTCAAAGAACTATTATATGCATAACTTGTAATAAACTATTATTGGAGAGAAGTTATCAAGATTGTTCCATGAATTCATATATTTATGAGTCTTTAAGTAGGTGTTTAATTTATTTAACTTTCAATTGTGGCTAGTATTCACAAATAACAAATTTTTTTTGAAGGATAATTGATTAATTTTGAATTATATATTTTAAAACAAAGAAATGCTTATTCAAGCTAATAGTATTTATTATAATATTTAATAAAAGCATATTTTATATGTAAAGAAGAGAGCCTTGAATAAAAAATGTATATTCAGATATTCTTTAAAAAAATAAATTTTTTTTTATTAGTAGTTAGATAAAATTTGATTGATGATACTGATAGAATGTATTTTTTATATACGATAGATAAGTTGTATTACATATCAAAGATGATAGATGTCATCCATTATTCTAAATAATTTGTGATTATAATGTGTATCTCCGTTATTATTTAAGGATATTTTTAAGTATGAGAAATATTCTAGAATTAGTATTACATATTCTTGGGATTATCAAGTAGATCATATGAATTTTAATTTTTTATTATTATTATAATTCTCTCCTAAATACTCGCTCACGTATAATATATTCATGTATTATTTCATTGTATTCATTCTGTAATTATTTATCATTTGGAATTGGAACCATCTAAAGCTTTTATTTGCTAATTTCATAGTAACGAGGGAAGGTGGAGGATGATGGATAATTAATAACTTTTTCTAACTAATATCTTAGTGGCGAGTTCAATCAACTAGTTTCAAAAATGAGAAAAAATATGTCATCTTTTTTTAATCAAAGTGAAGAGAATGTAGATAGGTCATTTCATTATATTAATTGATTTAGATTATGTTTCAATCTTCATATTGACAAAGAATCTCTAGGGGCCATGATTGAAAAATAAGGTAAATAAAACATTGTTGCAATCCAAACCAAACCAAATAGAATAGAATCCCAATAGTTCAGTTATAATGCGATTGAATAGTAAAAAGAAAAGTGGAAGATGGAACAAAAAAATGATTGTTACGGTAAAAAAACCAAAGTTGCTTTGAAACTTTTTAAAATTATTTTGTTCTTTTATAAAATTCTGAAAAAAAAAGAAGTAATGCTTTGATAATAATAAGCAAGGAAGCACGAACACGGCTCCCTACAGCCATGTTCACGTGTTCGACACCTGGACACGTGAACATGACACGGATACGGCATGGATACGTGTCTGATACGCCACGTGGCGTATCATTGCACAATCCGTATCCGATATGCCACGTGGCCTATCGGATGGTTGCGTCGGCAGCCGTATCCACGTCTATAGTGTCCGACGTCCGACGACGTCGGTGGCCAACGTTGGCCACTAGCAGGGGGCGGGCGCGATTTGAGGGAGAGGCAGGAGCGGGCTCTATTTGAGGGGAGAGTAAGGGGCAGCGCGATTTGAGGGAATAGGAAGGGGCGGCACGATTTGAGGGGAGAGGCAGGGTCGGCACGATTTAAGGGGAAAGGCAAGGTCGGCACGATTTGAGGGGAGAGGCGGGGTCAGTGCGATTTGAGGGGAGAGGCAGGGGCGGGCGGGCGTGATTGAGGAGAGAGGCAGGGGTGGGCTTGAGGGGAGAGGCAGGGGCATAAAATAAAATATTTTTATAAAATAAAATAAAAAAAATATATTTTTATATAATATAATTATAAAATATTATTTTATAAATAAAATAAATATAAATATTATCTTATAAAATAAAATAAAATATTTTATTTTATAAAATAAATAATATATTTATTATATATAATAAAATATTTTAATTTAATTTAATAAATTCTATAAAATACCTAATATTTATAATTAATAATTTTTATTTTTTTATTATGCCGTATCCTAGTTTTTTAGAATTTATCGTGTCCCCGTATTCTGCCGTGTCATATCACCGTGTCCGTGTCCGTGTCCGTGTCCGTGTCCGTGCTTCTTTAGATAATAAGTATCATTATTAAAAGATTTTAAGTTTTGGGTTTGAGATTTATCAAATACAATCTCTTTGATTTTTGGGAATAAATTTGTTGAAATTTTAATCTCTCACAGATTATACATTAAGTGAGAGTCTTATGTATTGGATATAATTTTTATTATGAAATTTAAAAAGAAAGGGAGGACATCTTATTGTAACAACCTTGGAAAATGGTTGTCAATGATGATGGTGGCAGCAACGAGGTGATGGCAATTGCATCACTATTGGAGACAATTATGATATCATGTTGATAAAGAAAAACATAACTTATTTATTTGACATATACATAATATAAGGCATAAACTAATAATAGATGCAACATGAATACAAATGAATAGACTTAATAATATTACCTATTTTGTGTTTGATTTCCAACCCTGAGTCTTAGTTTATGGTTTTTGCTCCTTTTATTCTATAGGTTTATGAAATTTTGGATAATGCTATGGATGAGGCCCAAGCGGGATATGCTTCCAAAATTGATGTTATTTTACATTTGGACAATTCTGCTAGCATCATTGACAATGGCCGTGGGGTATGCGCTATGACTTTTTATTTCTATACATAAAATAACTCTAGTACATTCATATGTTTTTTATTTTAGTTTTTGTCCTTGCAACTACTTTCACTTATTCATTCAGAGTCCCATTAAACAAAAAATTAAAATTTTACACAACAGGAGATAATGAAGGAGGGAAGCAAAGAAATAGCTATCTTAGGTAATGGCTAAAACAAAAGATATATTTTTTATTATGTTCTCTTTCTATCAGAATTTTTTGACAAAATTAGCTTTCACATTTTGTTTGTCCTTCACTCTTGTCAAAATATCTTTGCCAAATTAGCTTTCATATTTTGTTTGCACTTTTCTCTTATCAAAAGTTCTTCTTTTTACTCTTGAAAGGGCATGATTTTCAATTAAACTTTAATTCAAGTTTTAGCTTTATCAATATAGGTGGCACCTAATATTGAATGCTCCCGCTTGGCACGCAAGCAAGGATAGGTTAATATCTCAATAACTTGGCCTCTGAAAACCAGAGAGATTACTTCTGATGAATCTCAAATTCGAGACTTGTTGCCCTTCGATGAAAATATTTGTCATTATATCAAGACATGATCTCAAATACATACATGTAATATGAGGACATCATGATCTCCAATACACACAATTCAAGTTCTAGTTTCTTCAATATGACCAAAAATAATTGAAAACCACAAGTATACCTTACAATCTAACAACATGAATAAACCCCTTGTTTAATTTTTTCATGTACTATATAATATTAGACTAAACATATTTTATGATTTATCACACACATAGAGGAAATATTAGATAAAAACACATTACATGATTTGGAGATATAAAAAAACTACAACTCTAATAAAAAATAATATCTAAATTGATAAATTAGGAGAATATGTTGAAGATGAGATAAATAATTAAAAATTTTGATTAAGATGGTTAAAGAAATGTATATAAATTGAATTTGTGATAATTTATGTGATGATTTTATGTTAGGAAAACTAAAATTTATTTAGCTGACCTTGATTATATTAATAATATTTGCTTGGATGACTATAACATTGTTTCACTAAAATCATTTCTTTGTTTAAAGATGAGTTTCTCAATTCTAAAAAAAAAAATGTATTGGCAATCATATTCATATGCATGATTTATAATTTGGTAAATCATAAAACATTACTCATTAATTCTAAAAAAAAAAATAGTTTCGCCTCTAGGAAAGTTTGGGCTGGTACATTGCCCTTGTCTAGAGGTTAGATTCAATTTGTGAAGGCCTCATCCATCAATTCTAAATGGTTGCGGTCGATACAATCTTTATTTTTGACTGCTCTCTTTATATGTGATATATTATCATGTTTATTGTGTTTGTTTTGTGTTGCAGATTCCAACCGACTTTCATCCTGTGACGAATAAATCTGCCCTAGAAACAGTTCTAACTGTAATGATTCATGCTGATCATTTTTTTTTTGGTTATATATTTATATTTATTGAGATGGTAGTGATTTTTAATGGAATTCAGCTTTATTTGTTCTTGAATAAATGGGCGAACTAAGTTATGGGAAAATACATCGATGTGAAAGCCCCTAACTAAATTAGGGATTTTATATTTTTATAAATTAATTAGGATACAAAGTTTACTAATTAATTTATAGAAAATATCAATTAAGAAACAAGCTTAGTGGTCGTATCAGATGCATGGTTTCCTAATTTATTAGGATACAAAGTCTCTTTGTCTTAGAGCGGTAGGCTTTGGGTTAAATACTCATCAGATGCAGTCTCTTTGATTTTTATGAGTAAGCTATTGCTATATCATTCTCTCTTAGATCTCGTTCTAAGCAAGAGCCTTGTGCATTGGGTACAACCTTTAATTATGTTATAGAGTTGTCCTATCTGTAGATATTTTATGTAAATTTAACGAATGCTTGTTCATTACATGTGGGTTGAATGTGCCAAGAATTTGTTGCTTGGGGAAAATGGAATGTTCTCTATTTGTGTAGGTTTTACATGCTGGTGGCAAGTTTGGCGGTTCTGATAGTGGGTATAGAGTCTCTGGTGGATTGCATGGAGTGGGGTTATCTGTTGTTAATGCCTTGTCCGAGGTATGAATTTATTGTGTATACTCGCTTTAGATCTCGTGGTTGTGATCCTTATATGCTTTAGCTATGTGGGAGATATTAACAAAATGGCATATTTTCAATAACTTCAAAGCAAGACTACAATAAGTATTTGGAGCATTATTATATTACTTACACTCTTGTGTCTTTGCCAATTATAAGATGAGACATTTTAAAAAATTAGTACATTAAGTATACTAATCACAATGCTTGCATTATAAAATTTTATTATAAATATCTCAAATATTAAATTTAAGAAAAAATCATAAAGTTGAGCTTTTTTGTTTAGGTTTTCATGATAATATTTGCATGTCTGTGATAGAAGTATAAGTAGTTGTAATTTATTTATTATGTATTTTTTTTTTTCACGATGAAATGATTATTTGTTTTTGTATTTTATTTATGTAAGAAAATATAGATTAGAAATTGTTTTGTTATCTAAATAGCATAGAATGATAAAAAATAAGAAATCTTATCTCGTAGAACAAGTATTTGATCCAAATAAGTGCATGTGTTATGGTAGTCATGGCTTAATGTGAAAGTTGTTTTCTTTCATCGAGATCATTAGTAGAAAACTTTGGGGAGCATGCTTTGTGATTTAATATACTTGAGGTCACACGTGTTTTGTTGAAAACCTTCATGTATGTGAAAGTAATTCATTAAAGTGTGTTTTGATAAATTCTCAATAGGTATCACTTATTTTAGATTTGAAATGTATATTTTTAATTATTTGTATTTTAATCCAAAAGATATAATAGACTTCTTTTATTTTTTTACTTGTATATATTGATATTGATTTAGTGATGATATTATAAATATTACTTTTTAAATGGGCATCTTATAGGTATGTATAATTGTCATGATTCTTAATTTTTATTTTTTTTTTAAATTTATGGTTGACAACATATTTGTTAAAAACTTATGATATATGATATGACATAATGATGTCGTGTATTTTTTATGAATATTGATATGCATCATAATTTGAATTTTTTTTAAAATGTATCTTACAGTATACATATGATATATGATATAATGATACAAAGATACATAAATCCTCAATTGTTTTTTATAATTTTAAAAAAATCAATTAATTTATTTTGTGTGAAGAATCTATCATGTACATTTTTAAAATATACTAAAAAATTAAAAATTAATTATGAAAATGAAAAATAAGTAAAGTAATCTTATACAAAAAATTATATTTTTGTTATAAGAAATTATAATTCATATTTTTAATAGATATTTACTTGTGCATATTTGTTATATTTATTTTGGTACAATATAAAAAAATTTATGATACACAATATTAAAAAAATAAAAATAATAATATACGATACATTTTATGAGTTAATAACTATGGTTGATATTTTCTAGTGTACTCAGTTTAGATGATGAAATAAAGATGGAGAACACATCTATTGTACGAGGTTCTCATTTTAGTATGAAATTTGAGAGAAATTAATATCTTAATAATTTTTATGTCTTGAACTCAAAAGTTATACTATCCTCAGACGAAATACTTGTCATCGCATTAATGCATATCTTTTAATATATGCATGTAATACAAGTGCTTCTCAGGTGATTAGTTATATCGATATTATTTTTATTCAAACATATTTAATTTTAGATTTTTTATGAGATCCAATGTGTTAGTTAAAAAAATGACATATATATTAATTTTGATATTCAGAAATTATGAACATGACATCCATTAAATAAAAAGAGAGAGATGGGCATTCAAGATGATGTGTGTGTGTGTGTGTGTGTGTAAATGTGTATGTGTAAATGTGGGGGTGTGTGTGTGTGTGTGTGTAAATGTGTGTGTGTGTGCGTGTGTTGCTAAATTGGAGCTGGAAAGAAGATTTTTATTTTTTTCAAATCATAAGTGTTGGTACCATTTGTTTCTATTTATCAGTGGGTTATAATATTTATGAGAAAATATAATTTAGTATGAAAAACCCTATGAATTGTTCATGTCTTACTTTACAGAAATTAGAAGTTACTATATGGCGTGATGGAATGGAGCACAAGCAAAGATATGCTCGTGGAAACCCTATGACAGCTTTAACATCCAACTCACTTCCCGAGGAAATGAATGATCGCCGAGGCACATGCATTAGATTTTGGCCAGATAAAGAAGGTTTTCTTCCCCCCTTGAGATTTGGTATCCTATAATGCCTGTTATAATGGGCCTCTTTGCGGATCTGATTTTTTGCAGTATTCACCACATCTGTTCTATTTGATCACAACACTATAAGTGGTCGAGTTCGAGAGCTCGCCTTTTTGAACCCAAATGTAAGATGCTAACCATTGCATACTGTGTTCTTTTTGATAATCCTCATTCACCATCTCTCATTATATGGTCACTATCCCCCCCCCTTTTTTTTTAATTCTAATTTTTTTTCATAAAAAAATATTTTAGTCTAATTTTTAGAATATTTCATTTTTTTTTATTCAAGATGATGATATAATACAAGATAAGATACTCATAAGATGACTGTAACATAAATGTGCATGATTAGACATATAATATAATATAATACAAGACAAGATACTCACCTTCCATTGTATCAATGGAAAGTGAATTCATATAAGAATAGTAGGTCTTATGTTCAAGACTCATCAGACACATCTTCTCAGATTTTCAAATTTTTAGATTATTTCATTTTTTTGATTCAAAATGTTGATATACTACAAGGCAATATACTCATAAGATTTCTATAACATAAATGTGTGTGATAATTTATATGTATAGAAAATTTTTTAAGAATAAAATTAAAAAGAATGGATTGGAAAATATTTATGCACCGTAGCTATACGAAACAAAGAGGTCATGCATTGATACAATGGAAAGTAAATATTTCCAGATTAATAGGTCTCAGATTCAAGACTCATCAGATATATTCTCAAATTTGCACAAATAAGATTCTTGAGACATTAATTTTTCTCAAATCATATATTATGTGAGTCTTGTACTGGGTATGATATTTGTGTGTGTGTGTGTGTGTGATAGAATTAGAGAGAGGTACATAGTGTAATTTGGGCATGTTAAGAATAAATCATACATAATTTCTAGTAAAATATAGAAATAAATAATTAAAATTTGTATGAAAACAATGAAATAAGACAAGTATGAATCAGATTTATATGAGCCCACAAGAGAATTCTATTTTTTGGAGAATAAAAAGTGCGTTTTGTTGATGATAACTTAATTTTTTGTTCTTGGTGATTGATCAATGCCTTTTATGGATGCATCTTTGCAGCTCACTATCACTCTGAACCAAGAGAATATTGATCCAGCTAAGAACTTGTGCACTGAGTTTAGCTTCTCTGGGGGGCTGATAGAATATGTGAAGTGGATTAATGCTGATAAGGTTTTGTTATCATTGAAGTATACAAACATGAAAGCTTTTAGGAATTTTGTTTCCTTTCTCTAAGACTTGCACGAGTACATCGAAGCTAATTATTATTGTGTTCAGGCACCCTTGAGCGATGTTGTGAATTTCAGCAGCAATATCAATGGAATCACGACTGATGTAGCTCTCCAGTGGTACATTAGATGTTGTGAATTTCATTTTTTTTTTAATTCTTATTATTGGGACTGTTGCTCAAGGGCACATTAGTCATTTTCACTTGTGTAATAGGTGTTCGAATGCATACTCGGATACAATATTGGGCTATGCTAATGGCATACGTAATATTGATGGTGGTACCCACATAGAAGGAATGAAGGCATCTTTGACGAGGATTATCAATAATCTTGGAAAGAAGTCAAAAATCCTAAAGGTGGTTTGATTGATTAAAATTAAAAGGTCCCATTTTAGTTCTAGTTGAATTATGACGCAGACCCATGCCTGAGAAACATTCTAGTAGACCACAATTCAATTGAATTTGATTTGTGTTTATGTGTTTCACCTAGCTTGCTTTCTTTTGTGCTATTCAATTTTTTTTTTTTTTTTTTTTTGTATTAATTCTAAGAACTAATCTAAACTAAAGAATAGAATCGAATCGTCCTGCCTATTCTCTCATTTGGTTTGATAATTTAAGCATTGTTAGAATTTTGTAACATAGGTTAATACATATATTTGCCTTGTACTTTCCTCCATCTTATCTTGCTATTTTTCTTATTTCAGACTTATTTTCTTAAATAAAATTTTATATCTTTTTTTGAATCTTAAATTTTTAATATATATGGACTCATATACTCATTTTTATTCTTATTTATTTTATTATCAAGTATGTGATTACATAAATACTAGTACATCAAATCTTGTTAGAACTATGAAATTAAAAGTATTTTTAGAGGAAAATATACTGAGATAGATGATAACTTCAGAAATTTTTGTATCGTATGCATATATTAGAGATTATGTAATTGTGCAATGTTATGTGCCTCTGTTGAAGGATAGTAGATCTCGAGCTTGAGACTCATTAAATATAATTTTTTTTATTTTTGAATATAAGACTATTGATATATTAATTTCTCTTAAATTTTGTTCAAAGCGTGATGCTTATGAAATGGACACAACCTCTATTTTATTATCAAAATTCTCACATAGGAAACCATTTAAATTGGATATAACATTTCTCAGAGTTTGAAAATTATTTTTTATTTATCATCTAAATCATCTTGAGAATCTTTTATATTTATTATTATTATTATTATTATATATTTCTTATGTTAGCTAGGTAGTTATATGTATATTAGTTTTTCAATTAATGTAATTCTTTCACAATCTTTCACAAAAAGTTTGCTCATTGATGACTTCATCTAAATTTTGATTGATCTATACCTTCTTTTATATCCTTCACTAATATGTTATTCTAAATATTTTTTTAAATAAATTATTTGTATGTTTTCTTTTCCACATATAAAAATCATGTATGATGTTTTTTCTCAAGATTTGTTCTCCATAATGCAATTTGTAGATATTTTTAATTTTATGCTAATGAATTTTTTTGTGTATATTTATCTTAATTTTATTAAGAAAATTAAAGAATCAGACTTTAATTAATCATGAAGAAGAAAACTATTCTTTACAAAAGAAGTACCTCATATTCTCTCAAAGAGGAACACTAAAGGAAAGCTTTTAAGCTTTTATTGATGAATGAAAAACTCACATATAAGAGGGGTATATATAGGTTACAAGATTCGATTGTAACTGCACAATAAAAAATTCAAAAATTAATCTAAATCATTGATAATAATATCTACCTTATACTCACTTAATTTTGACTAAATTTTCACTTATCTTCTGCTTAACTTCAATTAATCCTCTAAGTTCCACCTAACATAAATTAAATTTTTACCAAGATTAAATGAGCTTGAAATTAGGTCGGGCTTCAAGTTAAGGTTTGTCTTGAAGTTAGGCTGACATTGATTCTTAATAAATTTATATATTTTTTTATAGTTATCTTATGAGTCACTTATTTGATAACGTCTCAATATTTTTTAATTTAAAGCTTGATTGTCATAATAATTATATTATAATATTTTTTTTATCTAACAAATATTTATCGATCAACAAAGACCAAGCTTTCTAATGTAAATTTATAGTTCAACTATGATGGCTTTAATTCTTTAGCCTATATGTTTTTTGTCTTTTTTTTTTTTTTGAATTGTATTTTTTAGAAAATTAAAAGAATTAAATTTTGGATATTTTTTTATTTTTTTATAATATACCTGCTCATGAAAATAGATAATATGTTCTAACTATTTGATTTTAACTTTCTTTAGATGTTTAATTACTTCGATTAGAATTTTATTGGATTTTATTATTATTTTTATTTCATATTAATTATTTGGTGAAATACATGATAATATGTATCCTAGAAATAATTTGTCTTCTTATTTAATTTTTTTTTTTTACTTTTCATTAGATAAATTTATGATATAATCTTATATATCTAAAATAATTTTATTATGCATTAATGCTTTTTAAAAATATTTATTATTGATATTCATAATTTATGAAATAATCATGTAAATTGTGCCATATAACCTAGTGATTAGGGGTGCTTTTTGCAACTAGGGTCTCACCCATAACAACTCACCAGTAGTAGTATTCATAATTCTATATGCAATCTTTATACTAGATTTTAAAATATTTTTTTTAAAAAAGATATTAATTTTTTAGAAAAATACAAAATTATTTGATAATAGCTAGAGCCCAACTCAAATTAGATCATATTACTTAATAATCACATAATCATTAATAATTTGATAATCATCACCAACTCAAAAAAGAAAAAAAAAAACAAAGTCCAAATAATCTTTTTACCTATTTGTGTATATAAAAAAAAATATTATTATTATGTATTTGATTTTGAGATCCTAGAAAATAATAAACTGAGTTGATAATATATGATCCAAATTTATTAAAATTAATGAATCTGCATGAGCACATCAAAAATTTATCATCTCTTGTAATTGTCGCATAGTTAAAATGATAATAATAATTTTATTTCATTCATATTTATATTTATGGTAGAATCAAAGAAAAAGGAAATATGTTTATTTTTCTCATGCGTATAGCATTTGCTAATTTT